>JAHSPW020000209.1:30000-40000 GCA_019985065.2 Arctostaphylos glauca
AGGACATCACGCCATACATTTTGCGCATCGTACCTTTAATGCTTTGCACCGAAGTGCTCCGCACCGCAAGTACTACTGCACAAATTTCCCGCATATGATGGTTACCCGCCAAGTGACACCCTTGGCATTATGAACAAAGGACTAGGCAATCCAAGCAAAGCAACGATTTAGGGAGGGGGATTATCAAGCAAAGAGGGGGCTGTGAAGAAAGGAGGTAAGGACAGGGGGTTTGTCAAGCAAAGAGGGGGGGTGTCAAGAAAGCAGGTAAGGACATCACGCCATACATTTTGCGCATCGTACCTTTAATGCTTTGCACCGAAGTGCTCCGCACCGCAAGTACTACTGCACAAATTTCCCGCATATGATGGTTACCCGCCAAGTGACACCCTTGGCATTATGAACAAAGGACTAGGCAATCCAAGCAAAGCAACGATTTAGGGAGGGGGATTATCAAGCAAAGAGGGGGCTGTGAAGAAAGGAGGTAAGGACAGGGGGTTTGTCAAGCAAAGAGGGGGGGTGTCAAGAAAGCAGGTAAGGACATCACGCCATACATTTTGCGCATCGTACCTTTAATGCTTTGCACCGAAGTGCTCCGCACCGCAAGTACTACTGCACAAATTTCCCGCATATGATGGTTACCCGCAAAGTGACACCCTTGGCATTATGAACAAAGGACTAGGCAATCCAAGCAAAGCAACGATTTAGGGAGGGGGATTGTCAAGCAAAGAGGGGGGGTGTCAAGAAAGGGGGTAAGGAAAGGGGGGATTGTCAAGCAAAGAGGGGGGTGTCAAGAAAGGGGGTAGGCAATATGAACACAAGACTAGGCAATCTAAGCAAAGCAACGATTTTTTTTTTTTTTTTGGGGGTGGGGGGGGGGGGGGAAGGAAGCACTACTACCTCTCAACAAAGAGACATCCCCTGGGCACATGCTGTAGATTTTAGGCTTTAAATACCATTAGCTAAGCATGCAAAGCCGTTCGGGGGTGACAATGCGTCCTCGAGGGCAGTTACATTTCCAATATTTCCATGCAAAAAACGGGGAGGAGCGGGGGGAAGGGGGGGGGGGGGGCGCTCGGCAAGGAGGCATCCGGACATAGCTTGGCATGGTTAGTGTCTTACTTCTTGGAAGCCATTCACTAACCATGCCAAGCCATGTGGGGATGCCAATGTATCATCGAGGGTGGCCACTTTTGGTTGCCAAGCCATGCAAACCGACTTGTTGGTGAGCCCATCATTGGTAACATGAACAAAGGAGTAGGCAATCCAAGCAGAACAAATGGTTTTTTTTTTTTTTTTTTTGGGGGGGGGGGGGGGATTGCCCAGCAAAGAAGGGAGGTGTCAAGAAAGGGGGTAAGACATCATGATTTAGGGAGGGGGGATTGTATAGCAAAGAGGGGGGTGTCAAGAAAGGGGGTAAGGACATCACGCCATACATTTTGCGCATCGCACCTTTAATGCTTTGCACCGAAGTGCTCCGCACCGCAAGTACTACTGCACAAATTTCCCGCATATGATGGTTACCCGCCAAGTGACACCCTTGGCATTATGAACAAAGGACTAGGCAATCCAAGCAAAGCAACGATTTAGGGAGGGGGATTGTCAAGCAAAGAGGGGGGGTGTCAAGAAAGGGGGTAAGGAAAGGGGGGATTGTCAAGCAAAGAGGGGGGTGTCAAGAAAGGGGGTAGGCAATATGAACACAAGACTAGGCAATCTAAGCAAAGCAACGATTTTTTTTTTTTTTTTGGGGTGGGGGGGGGGGGGGGGGGAAGGAAGCACTATTACCTCTCAACAAAGAGACATCCCCTGGGCACATGCTGTAGATTTTAGGCTTTAAATACCATTAGCTAAGCATGCAAAGCCGTTCGGGGGTGACAATGCGTCCTCGAGGGCAGTTACATTTCCAATATTTCCATGCAAAAAACGGGGAGGAGCGGGGGGAAGGGGGGGGGGGGGGGCGCTCGGCAAGGAGGCATCCGGACATAGCTTGGCATGGTTAGTGTCTTACTTCTTGGAAGCCATTCACTAACCATGCCAAGCCATGTGGGGATGCCAATGTATCATCGAGGGTGGCCACTTTTGGTTGCCAAGCCATGCAAACCGACTTGTTGGTGAGCCCATCATTGGTAACATGAACAAAGGAGTAGGCAATCCAAGCAAAACAAATGGTTTTTTTTTTTTTTTTTTGGGGGGGTGGGGATTGCCCAGCAAAGAAGGGAGGTGTCAAGAAAGGGGGTAAGACATCATGATTTAGGGAGGGGGGATTGTATAGCAAAGAGGGGGGTGTCAAGAAAGGGGGTAAGGACATCACGCCATACATTTTGCGCATCGCACCTTTAATGCTTTGCACCGAAGTGCTCCGCACCGCAAGTACTACTGCACAAATTTCCCGCATATGATGGTTACCCGCCAAGTGACACCCTTGGCATTATGAACAAAGGACTAGGCAATCCAAGCAAAGCAACGATTTAGGGAGGGGGATTGTCAAGCAAAGAGGGGGGGGTGTCAAGAAAGGGGGTAAGGAAAGGGGGGATTGTCAAGCAAAGAGGGGGGGTGTCAAGAAAGGGGGTAGGCAATATGAACACAAGACTAGGCAATCTAAGCAAAGCAACGATTTTTTTTTTTTTTTTTTTGGGGTGGGGGGGGGGGGGGGGGGAAGGAAGCACTACTACCTCTCAACAAAGAGACATCCCCTGGGCACATGCTGTAGATTTTAGGCTTTAAATACCATTAGCTAAGCATGCAAAGCCGTTCGGGGCTGACAATGCGTCCTCGAGGGCAGTTACATTTCCAATATTTCCATGCAAAAAACGGGGAGGAGCGGGGGGAAGGGGGGGGGGGGGGGCGCTCGGCAAGGAGGCATCCGGACATAGCTTGGCATGGTTAGTGTCTTACTTCTTGGAAGCCATTCACTAACCATGCCAAGCCATGTGGGGATGCCAATGTATCATCGAGGGTGGCCACTTTTGGTTGCCAAGCCATGCAAACCGACTTGTTGGTGAGCCCATCATTGGTAACATGAACAAAGGAGTAGGCAATCCAAGCAAAACAAATGGTTTTTTTTTTTTTTTTTTTTTGGGGGGGGGGGGGGGGGGGGATTGCCCAGCAAAGAAGGGAGGTGTCAAGAAAGGGGGTAAGACATCATGATTTAGGGAAGGGGGATTGTATAGCAAAGAGGGGGGTGTCAAGAAAGGGGGTAAGGACATCACGCCATACATTTTGCGCATCGCACCTTTAATGCTTTGCACCGAAGTGCTCCGCACCGCAAGTACTACTGCACAAATTTCCCGCATATGATGGTTACCCGCCAAGTGACACCCTTGGCATTATGAACACAGGACTAGGCAATCCAAGCAAAGCTACGATTTAAGGAGCGGGATTGTCAAGCAAAGAGGGGGGTGTCAAGAAAGGGGGTAAGGACAGGGGGGATTGTCAAGCAAAGAGGGGGGTGTCAAGGAAGGGGGTAAGGACATCACGCCATACATTTTGCGCATCGCACCTTTAATGCTTTGCACCGAAGTGCTCCGCACCGCAAGTACTACTGCACAAATTTCCCGCATATGATGGTTACCCGCCAAGTGACACCCTTGGCAATATGAACAAAGGACTAGGCAATCCAAGAAAAGCAACGGTTTGAGAAGGGGGGGAGGGTGGGGTGGGGGGAGGGGGGCTCTCAGCATGGAGGCATCCGAACATAGCTTGGCATGATCAGTGTCTGACTTCTTGGGAAGCCGTTCACTAATCATGCCAAGCCATGTCGGGATGCCAATGCTTCGAGGGTGGCCACTTTTTGGTTGCCAAGCCATGCCAACCGACTGTTGGCAACCCCTCTCAACAAGAGGCATCCGAACATAGCTTGGCATGGTTAGTGTCTGACTTCTTGGGAAGCCGTTCACTAATCATGCCAAGCCATGTGGGGATGCCAATGCTTCGAGGGTGGCCACTTTATGGTTGCCAAGCCAAGCCATGCCAACCGACTGTTGGCGACCCCTCTCAGCACGAGGCATCCGAACATATCTTGGCATGGTCAGTGTCTGTCTTCTTAGGAAGCCGTTCACTAATCATGCCAAGCCATGTGGGGATGCCAATGCTTCGAGGGTGGCCACTTTTTGGTTGCCAAGCCAAGCCATGCCAACCGACTGTTGGCGACCCCTCTCAGCAAGAGGCATCCGAACATATCTTGGCATGGTCAGTGTCTGACTTCTTAGGAAGCCGTTCACTAATCATGCCAAGCCATGTGGGGATGCCAATGCTCCGAGGGTGGCCACTTCTTGGTTGCCAAGCCATGCCAACCGACTGTTGGCGACCCCTCTCAGCAAGAGGCATCCGAACATAGCTTGGCATGGTCAGTGTCTGACTTCTTGGGAAGCCGTTCACTAATCATGCCAAGCCATGTGGGGATGCCAATGCATCATCGAGGGTGGCCACTTATGGTTGCCAAGCCAAAAACGATGCCAACCGACATGTCGGCAAGCCTTCCGAAGGAACACATCGTTGCCAAGGCTTGGCCGAGGCATGTGCATGCACTAGGCCCACCCACGTAGGCCGTTTTGGGGTGCCCATGCCCAAAACAATGCCAACAAGCCTTCCAACCCGACCGGGGGTATTATTTCGATCATTTTTTCAGGCATTACCCTGGGCAAGGTGCCCGAGTTCGTTTTTGGTTGCTCAAGCCAAAATGGCATGCCAAGCACGTCTTGTGGGCATGCCCACGTGGTTGCCAAGTCTATTGCGTGCACTAGTCCGCCCGCGTTGGCCATTTTGGGGTGCCCAAGCCCAAGACAGAGCCAAGAATCCTTCCGGGACGGGTGTCCGACTTCATTTTTTGTTGCTCAAGCCAAAATGGCATGCCAAGCACGTCTTGTGGGCATGCCCACGTGGTTGCCGGGTCTCTTGCATGCACTAGTCCGCTCACGTTGGCCGTTTTGGGGTGCCCAAGCCCAAGACGAAGCCAATAATCCTTCCGGGACGGGTGTCCAAGTTTCGATTTTTGTTGCTCAAGCGAAAATGGCATGCCAAGCACGTCTTGTGGGCATGCCCACGTGGTTACCGAGTCTCTTGCGTGCACTAGTCCGCCCACGTTGGCCGTTTTGGGGTGCCCAAGCCCAAGACGGTGCCAAGAATCCTTCCGGGACGACCGGGGGTATTTCGGTCATTTTTCGGGGCATTACCCCGGGCATGGTGTCCGACTTCGTTTTTGGTTGGCCAAGCCAAAATGGCATGCCAACCGTGTCTTGGTGGCAAGCAATGTCGCACCAAGGCATGGGTAAGCCTTGGCAGCGACACCCCAGGAGGGACACCACCCCCCCCTAATATAGCATTCTAAGCCCTTCTCCTAGTGACAGGAGGAGACATTGCCTATGCTCGAGGAGTCATAATGGGGTTTTTTGAAGAAATACGATTTATTTATGCCATAAAATCAATGTAACCACCAAGATAATAAATAAACCCACCTATAAAAAATATTTTTTTAATTTTTTTTTCGGTTGGAATATTTTTAATTAATTAATTACTTAAAAATAGCTTAAAAATTATTAAAAAATACGAAAAAAATACGAAAAATCATGGAAAAATTATGGTTGACTTGGGAAAGCTATTCATGTATTTTAGAAAATATTGAGGCGAGTAGAATTGAAGAAGAATGCACAAAGTGGAATTTACAAAGCGTAAAAATAATAAAACGCGAGGATGATAAATAGTGCATGAACTCCAACATGTGGGAACCATTGAGTAATACTTTTGGGGTGTGTGATTCACTCCCATTGTGTTGAACAATCATGCCTTGCCTTCCTTACTACTTCTTTGCGTTCCGTTACGCATGCTCCTGCTACGCGGCTTGTAAGCTGTCTTTTCTTGGTTAGCCGAGCGTTGCCCTTTCGCAAGTTCATCCGAGAGCAATGTCTTTTCGGTAGTTCATGTGCCCTTTCGCAAGTTCATGTGCCGTTACTTGCCTCGCTATATCGTGTCGAGGGTGCACTTCTATTCCGGTATCAAGCATAAAAGCAAACTTAACCTCGTTTTTTATTTCGTGCTCGTTTTATTTGGGATTCCTCCACATGCCATTTGCCCGTTTGTAGGTAGCGAGCCAAGTCGTGCACATTTGTTGGAATCGGCATGGTTTTTGCACGTCGACATGCCAAGTCGATCGTATTTCTAGGTAGCAACATCCGTTTTTGGCCCACCCGACATGAAACCCTTGCACGTTTCTAGCTACAAACCTCGTTTTTGGCACGTACGCATGCTGAGTTATGCACGTTTCTAGGCAGCGGCGTCCGTTTTGGCACGTCGTCGTGCCAAGGCGTGCACGTTTCTAGGCAGCGACATGGTTTTGGCCCAGCCGTTTCTCAAGTCGTTCACGTTTCATGGGTTTTATGCACGTTGACACCCAAGTCGTGCACGTTTCTAGGCAGCGACATGGTTTTTGCCCGGAAACATGCCATGTCGTTCACGTTTCTAGGCAGCGACATGGTTTTTGCCCGGAAACATGCCATGTCGTTCACGTTTCTAGGCAGCGACATGGTTTTGGCCCAGCCGTTTCTCAAGTCGTTCACGTTTCATGGGTTTTATGCACGTTGACACCCAAGTCGTGCACGTTTCTAGGCAGCGACATGGTTTTTGCCCGGAAACTTGCCATGTCGTGCACGTTTCTAGGCAGCGACATGGTTTTGCCCCAGCCGTTTCTCAAGTTGCTCACGTTTCATGGATTTTTTGCACGTTGACACCCAAGTCCTGCACGTTTCTAGGCAGCGACATGGTTTTTGCCCGGAAACATGCCATGTCGTTCACGTTTCTAGGCAGCGACATGGTTTTGCCCTAGCCGTTTCTCAAGTTGCTCACGTTTCATGGGTTTTTTGCACGTTGACACCCAAGTCCTGCACGTTTCTAGGCAGCCACATGGTTTTTGCCCGGAAACATGCCATGTCGTTCACGTTTCTAGGCAGCGACATGGTTTTACCCCAGCCGTTTCTCAAGTTGCTCACGTTTCATGGGTTTTTTGCACGTTGACACCCAAGTCGTGCACGTTTCTAGGCAGCGACATGGTTTTTGCCCGGAAACTTGCCATGTCGTTCACGTTTCTAGGCAGCGACATGGTTTTCCCCCAGCCGTTTCTCAAGTCGGTCACGTTTCATGGGTTTTATGCACGTTGACACACAAGTCCTGCACGTTTCTAGGCAGCGACATGGTTTTTGCCCGGAAACATGCCATGTCGTGCACGTTTCTAGGCAGCGACATGGTTTTGGCCCAGCCGTTTCTCAAGTTGCTCACGTTTCATGGGTTTTTTGCACGTTGACACCCAAGTCCTGCACGTTTCTAGGCAGCGACATGGTTTTTGCCCGGAAACATGCCATGTCGTTCACGTTTCTAGGCAGCGACATGGTTTTACCCCAGCCGTTTCTCAAGTTGCTCACGTTTCATGGGTTTTTTGCACGTTGACACCCAAGTCCTGCACGTTTCTAGGCAGCCACATGGTTTTTGCCCGGAAACATGCCATGTCGTTCACGTTTCTAGGCAGCGACATGGTTTTACCCCAGCCGTTTCTCAAGTTGCTCACGTTTCATGGGTTTTTTGCACGTTGACACCCAAGTCCTGCACGTTTCTAGGCAGCCACATGGTTTTTGCCCGGAAACATGCCATGTCGTTCACGTTTCTAGGCAGCGACATGGTTTTACCCCAGCCGTTTCTCAAGTTGCTCACGTTTCATGGGTTTTTTGCACGTTGACACCCAAGTCCTGCACGTTTCTAGGCAGCGACATGGTTTTTGCCCGGAAACTTGCCATGTCGTTCACGTTTCTAGGCAGCGACATGGTTTTGCCCCAGCCGTTTCTCAAGTCGGTCACGTTTCATGGGTTTTATGCACGTTGACACCCAAGTCGTGCACGTTTCTAGGCAGCGACATGGTTTTTGCCCGGAAACTTGCCATGTCGTGCACGTTTCTAGGCAGCGACATGGTTTTCCCCCAGCCGTTTCTCAAGTTGCTCACGTTTCATGGGTTTTTTTGCACGTTGACACCCAAGTCCTGCACGTTTCTAGGCAGCGACATGGTTTTTGCCCGGAAACATGCCATGTCGTTCACGTTTCTAGGCAGCGACATGGTTTTGCCCCAGCCGTTTCTCAAGTTGCTCACGTTTCATGGGTTTTTTTGCACGTTGACACCCAAGTCCTGCACGTTTCTAGGCAGCGACATGGTTTTTGCCCGGAAACATGCCATGTCGTTCACGTTTCTAGGCAGCGACATGGTTTTGCCCCAGCCGTTTCTCAAGTTGCTCACGTTTCATGGGTTTTTTGCACGTTGACACCCAAGTCCTGCACGTTTCTAGGCAGCGACATGGTTTTTGCCCGGAAACATGCCATGTCGTTCACGTTTCTAGGCAGCGACATGGTTTTGCCCCAGCCGTTTCTCAAGTTGCTCACGTTTCATGGGTTTTTTGCACGTTGACACCCAAGTCCTGCACGTTTCTAGGCAGCGACATGGTTTTTGCCCGGAAACATGCCATGTCGTTCACGTTTCTTTGCAGCGACATGGTTTTAGCCCAGCCGTTTCTCAAGTTGCTCACGTTTCATGGGTTTTTTGCACGTTGACACCCAAGTCCTGCACGTTTCTAGGCAGCGACATGGTTTTTGCCCGGAAACTTGCCATGTCGTGCACGTTTCTAGGCAGCGACAAGGTTTTGCCCCAGCCGTTTCTCAAGTTCCTCACGTTTCATGGGTTTTTTGCACGTTGACACCCAAGTCCTGCACGTTTCTAGGCAGCGACATGGTTTTTGCCCGGAAACTTGCCATGTCGTTCACGTTTCTAGGCAGCGACATGGTTTTCCCCCAGCCGTTTCTCAAGTTGCTCACGTTTCATGGGTTTTTTGCACGTTGACACCCAAGTCCTGCATGTTTCTAGGCAGCCACATGGTTTTTGCCCGGAAACATGCCATGTCGTTCACGTTTCTAGGCAGCGACATGGTTTTACCCCAGCCGTTTCTCAAGTTGCTCACGTTTCATGGGTTTTTTGCACGTTGACACCCAAGTCCTGCACGTTTCTAGGCAGCCACATGGTTTTTGCCCGGAAACATGCCATGTCGTTCACGTTTCTAGGCAGCGACATGGTTTTACCCCAGCCTTTTCTCAAGTTGCTCACGTTTCATGGGTTTTTTGCACGTTGACACCCAAGTCCTGCACGTTTCTAGGCAGCCACATGGTTTTTGCCCGGAAACTTGCCATGTCGTGCACGTTTCTAGGCAGCGACATGGTTTTGCCCCAGCCGTTTCTCAAATTGCTCACGTTTCATGGGTTTTTTGCACGTTGACACCCAAGTCCTGCACGTTTCTAGGCAGCCACATGGTTTTTGCCCGGAAACTTGCCATGTCGTTCACGTTTCTAGGCAGCGACATGGTTTTACCCCAGCCGTTTCTCAAGTTGCTAACGTTTCATGGGTTTTTTGCACGTTGACACCCAAGTCCTGCACGTTTCTAGGCAGCGACATGGTTTTTGCCCGGAAACTTGCCATGTCGTTCACGTTTCTAGGCAGCGACATGGTTTTGGCCCAGCCGTTTCTCAAGTTGCTCACGTTTCATGGGTTTTTTGCACGTTGACACCCAAGTCGTGCACGTTTCTAGGCAGCGACATGGTTTTTGCCCGGAAACATGCCATGTCGTTCACGTTTCTAGGCAGCGACATGGTTTTGCCCCAGCCGTTTCTCAAGTTGCTCACGTTTCATGGGTTTTTTGCACGTTGACACCCAAGTCCTGCACGTTTCTAGGCAGCGACATGGTTTTTGCCCGGAAACATGCCATGTCGTTCACGTTTCTAGGCAGCGACATGGTTTTACCCCAGCCGTTTCTCAAGTTGCTCACGTTTCATCGGTTTTTTTGCACGTTGACACCCAAGTCCTGCACGTTTCTAGGCAGCGACATGATTTTGCCCCGGAAACATGCCATGTCGTTCACGTTTCTAGGCAGCGACATGGTTTTGGCCCAGCCGTTTCTCAAGTCGTTCACGTTTCATGGGTTTTATG
>JAHSPW020000021.1:0-10000 GCA_019985065.2 Arctostaphylos glauca
TGCACTTGACACCCAAGTCGTGCACGTTTCTAGGGCAGCGACATGGTTTTGGGCCCAGAAACATGCCGTGTCGTTTCACGTTTCTAGCCAGCGACATGGTTTTTCCGCCCAGTCGTTTCTCAAGTCGTTCACGTTTCATGGGTTTTTTGCACGTTGACACCCAAGTCGTGCACGTTTCTAGGCAGCGACATGGTTTTGGCCCAGAAACATGCCGTGTCGTTAACGTTTCTAGGCAGCGACATGGTTTTGGCCCAGCCGTTTCTCAAGTCGTTCACGTTTCATGGGTTTTTTGCACGTTGACACCCAAGTCTTGCACGTTTCTAGGCAGCGACATGGTTTTGGCCCAGAAACATGCCATGTCGTTCACGTTTCTAGGCAGGCGACATGGTTTTGGCCCAGCCGTTTCTCAAGTCGTTCACATTTCATGGGTTTTTTGCACGTTGACACCCAAGTCATGCACGTTTCTAGGAAGCGACATGGTTTTGGCCCAGCCGTTTCTCAAGTCCGTTCACGTTTCATGGGTTTTTTGCACGTTGACACCCAAGTCGTGCACGTTTCTAGGCAGCGACATGGTTTTGGCCCAGAAACATGCCATGTCGTTCACGTTTCTAGGCAGCGACATGGTTTTGGCCCAGCCGTTTCTCAAGTTGCTCACGTTTCATGGGTTTTTTTTCACGTTGACACCCCAAGTCGTGCACGTTTCTAGGCAGCGACATGGTTTTGGGCCAGAAACATGCCATGTCGTTCACGTTTCTAGGCAGCGACATGGTTTTGGCCCAGCCGTTTCTCAAGTCGTTCACGTTTCATGGGTTTTTTCCACGTTGACACCCAAGTCGTGCACGTTTCTAGGCAGCGACATGGTTTTGGCCCAGCTGTTTCTCAAGTCGTTCACGTTTCATGGGTTTTTTTGCACGTTGACACCCAAGTCGTGCACGTTTCTAGGGCAGCAACATGGTTTTGGCCCAGCCGTTTCTCAAGTTGCTCACGTTTCATGGGTTTTTTGCACGTTGGACACCCAAGTCGTGCACGTTTCTAGGCAGCGACATGGTTTTGGCCCAGAAACATGCCATGTCGTTCACGTTTCTAGGCAGCGACATGGTTTTTGGCCCAGCCGTTTCTCAAGTCGTTCACGTTTCATGGGTTTTTTGCACGTTGACACCCAAGTCGTGCACGTTTCTAGGCAGCGACATGGTTTTCGCCCAGCCGTTTATCAAGTTGCTCACGTTTCACGGGTTTTTTGCACGTTGACACCCAAGTCGTGCACGTTTCTAGTCAGCGACATGGTTTTGGCCCAGAAACATGCCATGTCGTTCACGTTTCTAGGCAGCGACATGGTTTTGGCCCAGCCGTTTATCAAGTCGTTCACGTTTCATGGGTTTTTTGCACGTTGACACCCAAGTGGTGCACGTTTCTAGGCAGCGACATGGTTTTGGCCCAGAAACATGCCGTGTCGTTCACGTTTCTAGGCAGCGACATGGTTTTGGCCCAGCCGTTTATCAAGTCGTTCACGTTTCATGGGGTTTTTTGGACGTTGACACCCAAGTCGTGCACGTTTCTACGCAGCGACATGGTTTTGGCCCAGAAACATGCCATGTCGTTCACGTTTCTAGGCAGCGACATGGTTTTGGCGCAGCCGTTTATCAAGTTGCTCACGTTTCATGGGTTTTTTGCACGTTGACACCCAAGTCGTGCACGTTTCTAGGCAGCGACATGGTTTTGGCCCAGAAACATGCCTTGTCGTTCACGTTTCTAGGTAGCGACATGGTTTTGGCCCAGCCGTTTATCAAGTTGCTCACGTTTCATGGGTTTTTTTGCACGTTGACACCCAAGTCGTGCACGTTTCTAGGCAGCGACATGGTTTTGGCCCAGAAACATGCCGTGTCGTTCACGTTTCTAGGCAGCGACATGGTTTTGGCCCAGCCGTTTCTCAGTTCGTTCACGTTTCATGGGTTTTTTGCACGTTGACACCCAAGTTTTGCACGTTTCTACGCAGCGACATGGTTTTGGCCCAGCCGTTTCTCAAGTCGTTCACGTTTCATGGGGTTTTTTGCACGTTGACACCCAAGTCGTGCACGTTTCTAGGCAGCGACATGGTTTTGGCCCAGAAACATGCCATGTCGTTCACGTTTCTAGGCAGCGACATGGTTTTGGCCCAGCTGTTTCTCAAGTCGTTCACGTTTCATTGGTTTTTTTGCACGTTGACACCCAAGTCTTGCACGTTTCTAGGCAGCGACATGGTTTTGGCCCAGCCGTTTCTCAAGTCGTTCACGGTTCATGGGTTTTTTGCACGTTGACACCCAAGTCGTGCACGTTTCTAGGCAGCGACATGGTTTTGGCCCAGAAACATGCCATGTCGTTCACGTTTCTAGGCAGCGACATGGTTTTGGCCCAGCCGTTTCTCAAGTTGCTCACGTTTCATGGGGTTTTTGCACGTTGACACCCAAGTCGTGCACGTTTCTAGGCAGCGACATGGTTTTGGCCCAGAAACATGCCATGTCGTTCACGTTTCTAGGGCAGCGACATGGTTTTGGCCCAGCCGTTTCTCAAATCGTTCACGTTTCATGGGTTTTTTTGCACGTTGACACCCAAGTCGTGCACGTTTCTAGGCAGCGACATGGTTTTGGCCCAGAAACATGCCATGTCATTCACGTTTCTAGGCAGCGACATGGTTTTGGCCCAGTCGTTTCTCAAGTCGTTCACGTTTCATGGGTTTTTTGCACGTTGACACCCAAGTCGTGCACGTTTCTAGGCAGCGACATGGTTTTGGCCCAGAAACACGCCGTGTCGTTCACGTTTCTAGGCAGTGACATGGTTTTGGCCCAGAAACATGCCATGTCGTTCACGTTTCTAGGCAGCGACATGGTTTTGGCCCAGCCGTTTATCAAGTTGCTCATGTTTCATGGGTTTTTTGCACGTTGACACCCAAGTCGTGCACGTTTCTAGGCAGCGACATGGTTTTGTCCCAGAAACATGCCGTGTCGTTCACGTTTCTAGGCAGCGACATGGTTTTGGCCCAGCCGTTTATCAAGTCGTTCACGTTTCATGGGTTTTTTGCACGTTGACACCCAAGTCGTGCACGTTTCTAGGCAGCGACATGGTTTTGGCCCAGCCGTTTCTCAAGTCGTTCACGGTTCATGGGTTTTTTTGCACGTTGACACCCAAGTCATGCACGTTTCTAGGCAGCAACATGGTTTTGGCCCAGAAACATGCCATGTCGTTCACGTTTCTAGGCAGCGACATGGTTTTGGCCCAGCCGTTTCTCAAGTTGCTCACGTTTCATGGGTTTTTTGCACGTTGACACCCAAGTCGTGCACGTTTCTAGGCAGCGACATGGTTTTGGCCCAGAAACATGCCATGTCGTTCACGTTTCTAGGCAGCGACATGGTTTTGGGCCAGCCGTTTCTCAAGTCGTTCACGTTTCATGGGTTTTTTGCACGTTGACACCCAAGTCGTGCACGTTTCTAGGCAGCGACATGGTTTTGGCCCAGCCGTTTCTCAAGTCGTTCACGGTTCATGGGTTTTTTGCACGTTGACACCCAAGTCGTGCACGTTTCTAGGCAGCGACATGGTTTTGGCCCAGCCGTTTCTCAAGTTGCTCACGGTTCATGGGTTTTTTGCACGTTGACACCCAAGTCGTGCACGTTTCTAGGCAGCGACATGGTTTTGGCCCAGCCGTTTCTCAAGTTGCTCACGTTTCATGGGTTTTTTGCACGTTGACACCCAAGTCGTGCACGTTTCTAGGCAGCGACATGGTTTTGGCCCAGAAACATGCCGTGTCGTTCACGTTTCTAGCCAGCGACATGGTTTTCGCCCAGTCGTTTCTCAAGTCGTTCACGTTTCATGGGTTTTTTGCACGTTGACACCCAAGTCGTGCACGTTTCTAGGCAGCGACATGGTTTTGGCCCAGAAACATGCCGTGTCGTTAACGTTTCTAGGCAGCGACATGGTTTTGGCCCAGCCGTTTCTCAAGTCGTTCACGTTTCATGGGTTTTTTGCACGTTGACACCCAAGTCTTGCACGTTTCTAGGCAGCGACATGGTTTTGGCCCAGAAACATGCCATGTCGTTCACGTTTCTAGGCAGCGACATGGTTTTGGCCCAGCCGTTTCTCAAGTCGTTCACATTTCATGGGTTTTTTGCACGTTGACACCCAAGTCATGCACGTTTCTAGGAAGCAACATGGTTTTGGCCCAGCCGTTTCTCAAGTCGTTCACGTTTCATGGGTTTTTTTGCACGTTGACACCCAAGTCGTGCACGTTTCTAGGCAGCGACATGGTTTTGGCCCAGAAACATGCCATGTCGTTCACGTTTCTAGGCAGCGACATGGTTTTGGCCCAGCCGTTTCTCAAGTTGCTCACGTTTCATGGGTTTTTTTCACGTTGACACCCAAGTCGTGCACGTTTCTAGGCAGCGACATGGTTTTGGGCCAGAAACATGCCATGTCGTTCACGTTTCTAGGCAGCGACATGGTTTTGGCCCAGCCGTTTCTCAAGTCGTTCACGTTTCATGGGTTTTTTCCACGTTGACACCCAAGTCGTGCACGTTTCTAGGCAGCGACATGGTTTTGGCCCAGCCGTTTCTCAAGTCGTTCACGTTTCATGGGTTTTTTGCACGTTGACACCCAAGTCGTGCACGTTTCTAGGCAGCAACATGGTTTTGGCCCAGCCGTTTCTCAAGTTGCTCACGTTTCATGGGTTTTTTGCACGTTGACACCCAAGTCGTGCACGTTTCTAGGCAGCGACATGGTTTTGGCCCAGAAACATGCCATGTCGTTCACGTTTCTAGGCAGCGACATGGTTTTGGCCCAGCCGTTTCTCAAGTCGTTCACGTTTCATGGGTTTTTTGCACGTTGACACCCAAGTCGTGCACGTTTCTAGGCAGCGACATGGTTTTCGCCCAGCCGTTTATCAAGTTGCTCACGTTTCACGGGTTTTTTTGCACGTTGACACCCAAGTCGTGCACGTTTCTAGGCAGCGACATGGTTTTGGCCCAGAAACATGCCATGTCGTTCACGTTTCTAGGCAGCGACATGGTTTTGGCCCAGCCGTTTATCAAGTCGTTCACGTTTCATGGGTTTTTTGCACGTTGACACCCAAGTGGTGCACGTTTCTAGGCAGCGACATGGTTTTGGCCCAGAAACATGCCGTGTCGTTCATGTTTCTAGGCAGCGACATGGTTTTGGCCCAGCCGTTTATCAAGTCGTTCACGTTTCATGGGTTTTTTGGACGTTGACACCCAAGTCGTGCACGTTTCTACGCAGCGACATGGTTTTGGCCCAGAAACATGCCATGTCGTTCACGTTTCTAGGCAGCGACATGGTTTTGGCGCAGCCGTTTATCAAGTTGCTCACGTTTCATGGGTTTTTTGCACGTTGACACCCAAGTCGTGCACGTTTCTAGGCAGCGACATGGTTTTGGCCCAGAAACATGCCTTGTCGTTCACGTTTCTAGGTAGCGACATGGTTTTGGCCCAGCCGTTTATCAAGTTGCTCACGTTTCATGGGTTTTTTGCACGTTGACACCCAAGTCGTGCACGTTTCTAGGCAGCGACATGGTTTTGGCCCAGAAACATGCCGTGTCGTTCACGTTTCTAGGCAGCGACATGGTTTTGGCCCAGCCGTTTCTCAGTTCGTTCACGTTTCATGGGTTTTTTGCACGTTGACACCCAAGTTTTGCACGTTTCTACGCAGCGACATGGTTTTGGCCCAGAAACATGCCATGTCGTTCACGTTTCTAGGCAGCGACATGGTTTTGGCCCAGCTGTTTCTCAAGTCGTTCACGTTTCATTGGTTTTTTGCACGTTGACACCCAAGTCTTGCACGTTTCTAGGCAGCGACATGGTTTTGGCCCAGCCGTTTCTCAAGTCGTTCACGGTTCATGGGTTTTTTGCACGTTGACACCCAAGTCGTGCACGTTTCTAGGCAGCGACATGGTTTTGGCCCAGAAACATGCCATGTCGTTCACGTTTCTAGGCAGCGACATGGTTTTGGCCCAGCCGTTTCTCAAGTTGCTCACGTTTCATGGGGTTTTTGCACGTTGACACCCAAGTCGTGCACGTTTCTAGGCAGCGACATGGTTTTGGCCCAGAAACATGCCATGTCGTTCACGTTTCTAGGCAGCGACATGGTTTTGGCCCAGCCGTTTCTCAAATCGTTCACGTTTCATGGGTTTTTTGCACGTTGACACCCAAGTCGTGCACGTTTCTAGGCAGCGACATGGTTTTGGCCCAGAAACATGCCATGTCATTCACGTTTCTAGGCAGCGACATGGTTTTGGCCCAGTCGTTTCTCAAGTCGTTCACGTTTCATGGGTTTTTTGCACGTTGACACCCAAGTCGTGCACGTTTCTAGGCAGCGACATGGTTTTGGCCCAGAAACACGCCGTGTCGTTCACGTTTCTAGGCAGTGACATGGTTTTGGCCCAGAAACATGCCATGTCGTTCACGTTTCTAGGCAGCGACATGGTTTTGGCCCAGCCGTTTATCAAGTTGCTCATGTTTCATGGGTTTTTTGCACGTTGACACCCAAGTCGTGCACGTTTCTAGGCAGCGACATGGTTTTGTCCCAGAAACATGCCGTGTCGTTCACGTTTCTAGGCAGCGACATGGTTTTGGCCCAGCCGTTTATCAAGTCGTTCACGTTTCATGGGTTTTTTGCACGTTGACACCCAAGTCGTGCACGTTTCTACGCAGCGACATGGTTTTGGCCCAGAAACATGCCATGTCGTTCACGTTTCTAGGCAGCGACATGGTTTTGGCCCAGCCGTTTATCAAGTTGCTCACGTTTCATGGGTTTTTTGCATGTTGACACCCAAGTCGTGCACGTTTCTAGGCAGCGACATGGTTTTGGCCCAGAAACATGCCGTGTCGTTCACGTTTTTAGGCAGCGACATGGTTTTGGCCCAGCCGTTTATCAAGTTGCTCACGTTTCATGGGTTTTTTGCACGTTGACACCCAAGTCGTGCACGTTTCTAGGCAGCGACATGGTTTTGGCCCAGAAACATGCCGTGTCGTTCACGTTTCTAGCCAGCGACATGGTTTTGGCCCAGCCGTTTCTCAAGTCGTTCACGTTTCATGGGTTTTTTTGCACGTTGACTCCCAAGTCGTGCACGTTTCTAGGCAGCGACATGGTTTTGGCCCAGAAACATGCCGTGTCGTTCACGTTTCTAGGCAGCGACATGGTTTTGGCCCAGCCGTTTCTCAAGTCGTTCACGTTTCATGGGTTTTTTGCACGTTGACACCCAAGTCGTGCACGTTTCTAGGCAGCGACATGGTTTTGGCCCAGAAACATGCCCTGTCGTTCACGTTTCTAGGCAGCGACATGGTTTTGGCCCAGCCGTTTCTCAAGTCGTTCACGTTTCATGGGTTTTTTGCACGTTGACACCCAAGTCGTGCACGTTTCTAGGCAGCGACATGGTTTTGGCCCAGAAACATGCCATGTCATTCACGTTTCTAGGCAGCGACATGGTTTTGGCCCAGCCGTTTCTCAAGTCGTTCACGTTTCATGGGTTTTTGCCACGTTGACACCCAAGTCGTGCACGTTTCTAGGCAAGTGACATGGTTTTGGCCCAGAAACACGCCCTGTCGTTCACGTTTCTAGGCAGCGACATGGTTTTGGCCCAGCCGTTTATCAAGTTGCTCATGTTTCATGGGTTTTTTGCACGTTGACACCCAAGTCGTGCACGTTTCTAGGCAGCGACATGGTTTTGGCCCAGAAACATGCCGTGTCGTTCACGTTTCTAGGCAGCGACATGGTTTTGGCCCAGCCGTTTATCAAGTCGTTCACGTTTCATGGGTTTTTTGCACGTTGACACCCAAGTCGTGCGCGTTTCTACGCAGCGACATGGTTTTGGCCCAGAAACATGCCATGTCGTTCACGTTTCTAGGCAGCAACATGGTTTTGGCCCAGCCGTTTATCAAGTTGCTCACGTTTCATGGGTTTTTTGCACGTTGACACCCAAGTCGTGCACGTTTCTAGGCAGCGACATGGTTTTGGCCCAGAAACATGCCGTGTCGTTCACATTTCTAGGCAGCGACATGGTTTTGGCCCAGCCGTTTATCAAGTTGCTCACGTTTCATGGGTTTTTTGCACGTTGACACCCAAGTCGTGCACGTTTCTAGGCAGCGACATGGTTTTGGCCCAGAAACATGCCGTGTCGTTCACGTTTCTAGGCAGCGGCATGGTTTTGGCCCAGCCGTTTCTCAAGTCGTTCACGTTTCATTGGTTTTTTGCACGTTGACACCCAAGTCGTGCACGTTTCTAGGCAGCGACATGGTTTTGGCCCAGAAACATGCCATGTCGTTCACGTTTCTAGGCAGCGACATGGTTTTGGCCCAGCTGTTTCTCAAGTCGTTCACGTTTCATGGGTTTTTTGCACGTTGACACCCAAGTCGTGCACGTTTCTAGGAAGCGACATGGTTTTGGCCGAGCCGTTTCTCAAGTCGTTCACGTTTCATGGGTTTTTTGCACATTGACACCCAAGTCGTGCACGTTTCTAGGCAGCGACATGGTTTTGGCCCAGCCGTTTCTCAAGTTGCTCACGTTTCATGGGGTTTTTGCACGTTGACACCCAAGTCGTGCACGTTTCTAGGCAGCGACATGGTTTTGGCCCAGAAACATGCCATGTCGTTCACGTTTCTAGGCAGCGACATGGTTTTGGCCCAGCCGTTTCTCAAGTCGTTCACGTTTCATGGGTTTTTTGCACGTTGACACCCAAGTCGTGCACGTTTCTAGGCAGCGACATGGTTTTGGCCCAGCCGTTTCTCAAGTCGTTCACGTTTCATGGGTTTTTTTGCACGTTGACACCCAAGTCGTGCACGTTTCTAGGCAGCGACATGGTTTTGGCCCAGCCGTTTATCAAGTTGCTCACGTTTCATGGGTTTTTTGCACGTCGACACCCAAGTCGTGCACATTTCTAGGCAGCGACATGGTTTTGGCCCAGCCGTTTATCAAGTCGTTCACGTTTCATGGGTTTTTTCACGTTGACACCCAAGTCGTGCACGTTTCTACGCGAGTGACATGGTTTTGGCCCAGAAACATGCCATGTCGTTCACGTTTCTAGGCAGCGACATGGTTTTGGCCCAGCCGTTTCTCAAGTCGTTCACGTTTCATGGGTTTTTTGCACGTTGACACCCAAGTCGTGCACGTTTCTAGGCAGCGACATGGTTTTGGCCCAGAAACATGCCATGTCATTCACGTTTCTAGGCAGCGACATGGTTTTGGCCCAGCCGTTTCTCAAGTCGTTCACGTTTCATGGGTTTTTGCCACGTTGACACCCAAGTCGTGCACGTTTCTAGGCAGCGACATGGTTTTGGCCCAGAAACACGCCGTGTCGTTCACGTTTCTAGGCAGCGACATGGTTTTGGCCCAGCTGTTTATCAAGTTGCTCATGTTTCATGGGTTTTTTTCACGTTGACACCCAAGTCGTGCACGTTTCTAGGCAGCGACATGGTTTTGGCCCAGAAACATGCCGTGTCGTTCACGTTTCTAGGCAGCGACATGGTTTTGGCCCAGCCGTTTATCAAGTCGTTCACGTTTCATGGGTTTTTTGCACGTTGACACCCAAGTCGTGCACTTTTCTACGCAGCGACATGGTTTTGGCCCAGAAACATGCCATGTCGTTCACGTTTCTAGGCAGCGACATGGTTTTGGCCCAGCCGTTTATCAAGTTGCTCACGTTTCATGGGTTTTTTGCACGTTGACACCCAAGTCGTGCACGTTTCTAGGCAGCGACATGGTTTTGGCCCAGCCGTTTCTCAAGTCGTTCACGTTTCTAGGCAGCGACATGGTTTTGGCCCAGCCGTTTATCAAGTTGCTCACGTTTCATGGGTTTTTTGCACGTTGACACCCAAGTCGTGCACGTTTCTAGGCAGCGACATGGTTTTGGCCCAGAAACATGCCGTGTCGTTCATGTTTCTAGGCAGCGACATGGTTTTGGCCCAGCCGTTTCTCAAGTCGTTCACGTTTCATTGGTTTTTTGCACGTTGACACCCAAGTCGTGCAC
>JAHSPW020000021.1:20000-62500 GCA_019985065.2 Arctostaphylos glauca
CCCGCAAATGATGGTTACCCGCCAAGTGACACCCTTGGCATTATGAACAAAGGACTAGGCAATCCAAGCAAAGCAACAATTTAGGGAGGGGGATTGTCAAGCAAAGAGGGGGGTGTCCAGAAAGGGGGTAAGGACAAGGGGGATTGTCAAACAAAGAGAGGGGTGTCAAGAAAGGGGGTAGGCAATATGAACACAAGACTAGGCAATCTAAGCAAAGCAACGATTTTTTTTTTGGGGGTGGGGGGGGGGGGTGGAAGGAAGCACTACTACCTCTCAACAAAGAGACATCCCCTGGGCACATGCTGTAGATTTTAGGCTTGAAATACCATTAGCTAAGCATGCAAAGCCGTTCGGGGGTGACAATGCGTCCTCGAGGGCAGTTACATTTCCAATATTTCCATGCAAAAAACGGGGAGGAGCGTGAGGAGGGGGGGGGGGGGCGCTCGGCAAGGAGGCATCCGGACATAGCTTGGCATGGTTAGTCTCTTACTTCTTGGAAGCCATTCACTAATCATGCCAAGCCATGTGGGGATGCCAATGTATCATCGAGGGTGGCCACTTTTGGTTGCCAAGCCATGCAAACCGACTTGTTGGTGAGCCCATCATTGGTAACATGAACAAAGGATTAGGCAATCCAAGCAAAACAATGGTTTTTTTTTTTGGGGGGGGTGGGGGGGGATTGCCCAGCAAAGAAGGGAAGTGTCAAGAAAGGGGGTAAGACATCACGATTTAGGGAGGGGGGATTGTCAAGCAAAGAGGGGGGGTGTCAAGAAAGGGGGTAAGGACATCACGCCATACATTTTGCGCATCGCACCTTTAATGCTTTGCACCGAAGTGCTCCGCACCGCAAGTACTACTGCACAAATTTCCCGCAAATGATGGTTACCCGCCAAGTGACACCCTTGGCATTATGAACAAAGGACTAGGCAATCCAAGCAAATCAACGGTTTGAGAAGGGTGTGGGGGAGGGGGGGGGGGGAGGGGGGCTCTCAGCATGGAGGCGTCCGAACATAGCTTGGCATGGTCAGTGTCTGACTTCTTGGGAAGTCGTTCACTAATCATGCCAAGCCATGTTGGGATGCCAATGCTTCGAGGGTGGCCACTTTTTGGTTGCCAAGCCATGCCAACCAACAGTTGGCAACCCCTCTCAGCAAGAGGCATCCGAACATAGCTTGGCATGGTTAGTGTCTGACTTCTTGGGAAGCCGTTCACTAATCATGCCAAGCCATGTGGGGATGCCAATGCTTCGAGTGTGGCCACTTTTTGGTTGCCAAGCCATGCCAACCGACTGTTGGCGACCCCTCTCAGC
This sequence comes from Arctostaphylos glauca, assembly GCA_019985065.2. Classification (NCBI taxonomy): domain Eukaryota; kingdom Viridiplantae; phylum Streptophyta; class Magnoliopsida; order Ericales; family Ericaceae; genus Arctostaphylos; species Arctostaphylos glauca. The sequence goes on from JAHSPW020000021.1 coordinate 21,310, forward strand.
AAGAGGCATCCGAACATATCTTGGCATGGTCAGTGTCTGACTTCTTAGGAAGCCGTTCACTAATCATGCCAAGCCATGTGGGGATGCCAATGCATCATCCAGGGTGGCCACTTCTTGGTTGCCAAGCCATGCCAACCGACTGTTGGCGACCCCTCTCAGCAAGAGGCATCCGAACATAGCTTGGCAGGGTCAGTGTCTGACTTCTTGGGAAGCCGTTCACTAATCATGCCAAGCCATGTGGGGATGCCAATGCATCATCGAGGGTGGCCACTTCTGGTTGCCAAGCCAAAAACGATGCCAACCGACTTGTCGGCAAGCCTTCCGAAGGAACACATCGTTGCCAAGGCTTGGCCGAGGCATGTGCATGCACTAGGCCACCCACGTAGGCCGTTTTGGGGTGCCCATGCCCAAAACAATGCCAACAAGCCTTCCAACCCGACCGGGGGTATTATTTCGATCATTTTTTCAGGCATTACCCTGGGCAAGGTGGCCGAGTTCGTTTTTGGTTGCCCAAGCCAAAATGGCATGCCAAGCACGTCTTGTGGGCATGCCCACGTGGTTGCCGAGTCTCTTGCATGCACTAGTCCGCCCACGTTGGCCGTTTTGGGGTGCCGAAGCCCAAGACGGAGCCACGAATCCTTCCGGGACGGGTGTCCGAGTTTTGATTTTGGTTGCTCAAGCGAAAATGGCATGCCAAGCACGTCTTGTGGGCATGCCCACGTGGTTGCCGAGTCTCTTGCATGCACTAGTCCGCCCACGTTGGCCGTTTTGGGGTGCCGAAGCCCAAGACGGAGCCACGAATCCTTCCGGGACGGGTGTCCGAGTTTCGATTTTGGTTGCTCAAGCGAAAATGGCATGCCAAGCACGTCTTGTGGGCATGCCCACGTGATTGCCGAGTCTCTTGCGTGCACTAGTCCGCCCACATTGGCCGTTTTGGGGTGCCCAAGCCCAAGACGGTGCCAAGAATCCTTCCGGGACGACCGGGGGTATTTCGGTCAATTTTCGGGGCATTACCCTGGGCATGGTGTCCGACTTCGTTTTTGGTTGGCCAAGCCAAAATGGCATGCCAACCGTGTCTTGGTGGCAAGCAATGTCGCACCAAGGCATGGGTAAGCCTTGGCAGCGACACCCCAGGAGGGACACCACCCCCCCCTAATATAGCATTCTAAGCCCTTCTCCTAGTGACAGGAGGAGACATTGCCTATGCTCGAGGAGTCATAATGGGGTTTTTTGAAGAAAAACGATTTATTTATGCCATAAAATTAATGTAACCACCAAGATAATAAATAAACCCACCTATAAAAAAGATTTTTTTAATTTTTTTTTCGGTTTGAATATTTTTAATTAATTAATTACTTAAAAATAGCTTAAAAATATTAAAAAATACGAAAAATCATGGAAAAATTATGGTTGACTTGGGAAAGCTATTCATGTATTTTAGAAAATATTGAGGCGAGTAGAATTGAAGAAGAATGCACAAAGTGGAATTTACAAAGCGTAAAAATAATAAAACGCGAGGATGATAAATAGTGCATGAACTCCAATATGTGGGAACCATTGAGTAATACTTTTGGGGTGTGTGATTCACTCCCATTGTGTTGAACAATCATGCCTTGCCTTCCTTACTACTTCTTTGCGTTCCGTTACGCATGCTCCTGCTACGCGGCTTGTAAGCTGTCTTTTCTTGGTTAGCCGAGCGTTGCCCTTTCGCAAGTTCATCCGAGAGCAATGTCTTTTCGGTAGTTCATGTGCCCTTTCGCAAGTTCATGTGCCGTTACTTGCCTCCCTATATCGTGTCGAGGGTGCACTTCTATTCTGGTATCAAGCATAAAAGCCAAACTTAACCTCGTTTTTTATTTCGTGCTCGTTTTATTTGGGATTCCTCCGCATGCCATTTGCCCGTTTGTAGGTAGCGAGCCATGTCGTGCACATTTGTTGGAATCGGCATGGTTTTTGCACGTCGACATGCCAAGTCGATCGTATTTCTAGGTAGCAACATCCGTTTTTGGCCCACCCGACATGAAACCCTTGCACGTTTCTAGCTACAAACCTCGTTTTTGGCACGTACGCATGCTGAGTCATGCACGTTTCTAGGCAGCGGCGTCCGTTTTGGCACGTCGTCGTGCCAAGGCGTGCACGTTTCAAGGCAGCGACATGGTTTTGGCCCAGCCGTTTCTCAAGTCGTTCACGTTTCATGGGTTTTATGCACGTTGACACCCAAGTCGTGCACGTTTCTAGGCGGCGACATGGTTTTGGCCCAGAAACATGCCATGTCGTTCACGTTTCTAGGCAGCGACATGGTTTTGGCCCAGCCGTTTCTCAAGTCGTTCACGTTTCATGGGTTTTTTGCACGTTGACACCCAAGTCGTGCACGTTTCTAGGCAGCGACATGGTTTTGGCCCAGTCGTTTCTCAAGTCGTTCACGTTTCATGGGTTTTTTGCACGTTGACACCCAAGTCGTGCACGTTTCTAGGCAGCGACATGGTTTTGGCCCAGCCGTTTCTCAAGTTGCTCACGTTTCATGGGTTTTTTGCACGTTGACACCCAAGTCGTGCACGTTTCTAGGCAGCGACATGGTTTTGGCCCAGAAACATGCCGTGTCGTTCACGTTTCTAGGCAGCGACATGGTTTTGGCCCAGCCGTTTCTCAAGTCGTTCACGTTTCATGGGTTTTTTACACGTTGACACCCAAGTCGTGCACGTTTCTAGGCAGCGACATGGTTTTGGCCCAGAAACATGCCATGTCGTTCACGTTTCTAGGCAGCGACATGGTTTTGGCCCAGCCGTTTCTCAAGTCGTTCACGTTTCATGGGTTTTTTGCACGTTGACACCCAAGTCGTGCACGTATCTAGGCAGCGACATGTTTTGGCCCAGCCGTTTCTCAAGTCGTTCATGTTTCATCGGTTTTTTGCACGTTGACACCCAAGTCGTGCACGTTTCTAGGCAGCGACATGGTTTTGGCCCAGCCGTTTCTCAAGTTGCTCACGTTTCATGGGTTTTTTGCACGTTGACACCCAAGTTGTGCACGTTTCTAGGCAGCGACATGGTTTTGGCCCAGAAACATGCCATGTCGTTCACGTTTCTAGGCAGCGACATGGTTTTGGCCCAGCCGTTTCTCAAGTCGTTCACGTTTCATGGGTTTTTTGCACGTTGACACCCAAGTCGTGCACGTTTCTAGGCAGCGACATGGTTTTGGCCCAGAAACATGCCATGTCGTTCACGTTTCTAGGCAGCGACATGGTTTTGGCCCAGCGGTTTCTCAAGTCGTTCACGTTTCATGGGTTTTTTGCACGTTGACACCCAAGTCGTGCACGTTTCTAGGCAGCAACATGGTTTTGGCCCAGAAACATGCCGTGTCGTTCACGTTTCTAGGCAGCGACATGGTTTTGGCCCAGCCGTTTATCAAGTTGCTCACGTTTCATGGGTTTTTTGCATGTTGACACCCAAGTCGTGCACGTTTCTAGGCAACGACATGGTTTTGGCCCAGAAACATGCCGTGTCGTTCACGTTTCTAGGCAGCGACATGGTTTTGGCCCAGCCGTTTATCAAGTCATTCACGTTTCATGGGTTTTTTGCACGTTGACACCCAAGTCGTGCACGTTTCTACGCAGCGACATGGTTTTGGCCCAGAAACATGCCATGTCGTTCACGTTTCTAGGCAGCGACATGGTTTTGGCCCAGCCGTTTATCAAGTTGCTCACGTTTCATGGGTTTTTTGCACGTTGACACCCAAGTCGTGCACGTTTCTAGGCAGCGAGATGGTTTTGGCCCAGAAACATGCCGTGTCGTTCACGTTTCTAGGCAGCGACATGGTTTTGGCCCAGCCGTCTATCAAGTTGCTCACGTTTCATGGGTTTTTTGCACGTTGACACCCAAGTCGTGCACGTTTCTAGGCAGCGACATGGTTTTGGACAAGAAACATGCCGTGTCGTTCACGTTTGTAGGCAGCGACATGGTTTTGGCCCAGCCGTTTCTCAAGTCGTTCACGTTTCATGGGTTTTTTGCACGTTGACACCGAAGTCGTGCACGTTTCTACGCAGCGACATGGTTTTGGCCCAGAAACATGCCGTGTCGTTCAGGTTTCTAGGCAGCCACATGGTTTTGGCCCAGCCGTTTCTCAAGTCGTTCACGTTTCATGGGTTTTTTGCACGTTGACACCCAAGTCGTGCACGTTTCTAGGCGGCGACATGGTTTTGGCCCAGAAACATGCCATGTCGTTCACGTTTCTAGGCAACGACATGGTTTTGGCCCAGCCGTTTCTCAAGTCGTTCACGTTTCATGGGTTTTTTGCACGTTGACACCCAAGTAGTGCACGTTTCTAGGCAGCGACATGGTTTTGGCCCAGCCGTTTCTCAAGTCGTTCATGTTTCATGGGTTTTTTGCACGTTGACACCCAAGTCGTGCACGTTTCTAGGCAGCGACATGGTTTTGGCCCAGCCGTTTCTCAAGTTGCTCACGTTTCATGGGTTTTTTGCACGTTGACACCCAAGTCGTGCACGTTTCTAGGCAGCGACATGGTTTTGGCCCAGAAACATGCCATGTTGTTCACGTTTCTAGGCAGCGACATGGTTTTGGCCCAGCCGTTTCTCAAGTCGTTCACGTTTCATGGGTTTTTTGCACGTTGAAATCCAAGTCGTGCACGTTTCTAGGCAGCGACATGGTTTTGGCCCAGAAACATGCCATGTCGTTCACGTTTCTAGGCAGCGACATGGTTTTGGCCGAGCCGTTTCTCAAGTCGTTCACGTTTCATGGGTTTTTTGCACGTTGACACCCAAGTCTTGCACGTTTCTAGGCAGCGACATGGTTTTGGCCCAGAAACATGCCGTGTCGTTCACGTTTCTAGGCAGCGACATGGTTTTGGCCCAGCCGTTTATCAAGTTGCTCACGTTTCATGTGTTTTTTGCACGTTGACACCCAAGTCGTGCACGTTTCTAGGCAGCGACATGCTTTTGGCCCAGAGACATGCCGTGTCGTTCACGTTTCTAGGCAGCGACATGGTTTTGGCCCAGCCGTTTATCAAGTCGTTCACGTTTCATGGGTTTTTTGCACGTTGACACCCAAGTCGTGCACGTTTCTACGCAGCGACATGGTTTTGGCCCAGAAACATGCCATGTCGTTCACGTTTCTAGGCAGCGACATGGTTTTGGCCCAGCCGTTTATCAAGTTGCTCACGTTTCCTGGGTTTTTTGCACGTTGACACCCAAGTCGTGCACGTTTCTAGGCAGTGACATGGTTTTGGCCCAGAAACATGCCGTGTCGTTCACGTTTCTAGGCAGCGACATGGTTTTGGCCAGCCGTTTATCAAGTTGCTCACGTTTCATGGGTTTTTTGCACGTTGACACCCAAGTCGTGCACGTTTCTAGGCAGCGACATGGTTTTGGCCCAGAAACATGCCGTGTCGTTCACGTTTCTAGGCAGCGACATGGTTTTGGCCCAGCCGTTTATCAAGTCATTCACGTTTCATGGGTTTTTTGCACGTTGACACCCAAGTCGTGCACGTTTCTACGCAGAGACATGGTTTTGGCCCAGAAACATGCCGTGTCGTTCACGTTTCTAGGTAGCGACATGGTTTTGGCCCAGCCGTTTCTCAAGTCGTTCACGTTTCATGGGTTTTTTGCACCTTGACACCCAAGTCGTGCACGTTTCTAGGCAGCGACATGGTTTTGGCCCAGAAACATGCCGTGTCGTTCACGTTTCTAGGCAGCGACATGGTTTTGGCCCAGCCGTTTATCAAGTCATTCACGTTTCATGGGTTTTTTGCACGTTGACACCCAAGTCATGCACGTTTCTACGCAGCGACATGGTTTTGGCCCAGAAACATGCCATGTCGTTCACGTTTCTAGGCAGCGACATGGTTTTGGCCCAGCCGTTTATCAAGTTGCTCACGTTTCATGGGTTTTTTGCACGTTGACACCCAAGTCGTGCACGTTTCTAGGCAGCGAGATGGTTTTGGCCCAGAAACATGCCGTGTCGTTCACGTTTCTAGGCAGCGACATGGTTTTGGCCCAGCCGTCTATCAAGTTGCTCACGTTTCATGGGTTTTTTGCACGTTGACACCCAAGTCGTGCACGTTTCTACGCAGCGACATGGTTTTGGCCCAGAAACATGCCATGTCGTTCACGTTTCTAGGCAGCGACATGGTTTTGGCCCAGCCGTTTATCAAGTTGCTCATGTTTCATGGGTTTTTTGCACGTTGACACCCAAGTCGTGCACGTTTCTAGGCAGCGAGATGGTTTTGGCCCAGAAACATGCCGTGTCGTTCACGTTTCTAGGCAGCGACATGGTTTTGGCCCAGCCGTCTATCAAGTTGCTCACGTTTCATGGGTTTTTTGCACGTTGACACCCAAGTCGTGCACGTTTCTAGGCAGCGACATGGTTTTGGCCAAGAAACATGCCGTGTCGTTCACGTTTCTAGGCAGCGACATGGTTTTGGCCCAGCCGTTTCTCAAGTCGTTCACGTTTCATGGGTTTTTTGCACGTTGACACCGAAGTCGTGCACGTTTCTAGGCAGCGACATGGTTTTGGCCCAGAAACATACCATGTCGTTCAGGTTTCTAGGCAGCGACATGGTTTTGGCCCAGCCGTTTCTCAAGTCGTTCACGTTTCATGGGTTTTTTGCACGTTGACACCCAAGTCGTGCACGTTTCTAGGCGGCGACATGGTTTTGGCCCAGAAACATGCCATGTCGTTCACGTTTCTAGGCAGCGACATGGTTTTGGCCCAGCCGTTTCTCAAGTCGTTCACGTTTCATGGGTTTTTTGCACGTTGACACCCAAGTCGTGCACGTTTCTAGGCAGCGACATGGTTTTGGCCCAGCCGTTTCTCAAGTCGTTAACGTTTCATGGGTTTTTTGCACGTTGACACCCAAGTCGTGCACGTTTCTAGGCAGCGACATGGTTTTGGCCCATCCGTTTCTCAAGTTGCTCACGTTTCATGGGTTTTTTGCACGTTGACACCCAAGTCGTGCACGTTTCTAGGCAGCGACATGCTTTTGGCCCAGAGACATGCCGTGTCGTTCACGTTTCTAGGCAGCGACATGGTTTTGGCCCAGCCGTTTATCAAGTCGTTCACGTTTCATGGGTTTTTTGCACGTTGACACCCAAGTCGTGCACGTTTCTACGCAGCGACATGGTTTTGGCCCAGAAACATGCCATGTCGTTCACGTTTCTAGGCAGCGACATGGTTTTGGCCCAGCCGTTTATCAAGTTGCTCACGTTTCATGGGTTTTTTGCACGTTGACACCCAAGTCGTGCACGTTTCTAGGCAGTGACATGGTTTTGGCCCAGAAACATGCCGTGTCGTTCACGTTTCTAGGCAGCGACATGGTTTTGGCCCAGCCGTTTATCAAGTTGCTCACGTTTCATGGGTTTTTTGCACGTTGACACCAAAGTCGTGCACGTTTCTAGGCAGCGACATGGTTTTGGCCCAGAAACATGCCGTGTCGTTCACGTTTCTAGGCAGCGACATGGTTTTGGCCCAGCCGTTTATCAAGTCATTCACGTTTCATGGGGTTTTTGCACGTTGACACCCAAGTCGTGCACGTTTCTACACAGAGACATGGTTTTGGCCCAGAAACATGCCGTGTCGTTCACGTTTCTAGGTAGCGACATGGTTTTGGCCCAGCCGTTTCTCAAGTCGTTCACGTTTCATGGGTTTTTTGCACGTTGACACCCAAGTCGTGCACGTTTCTAGGCAGCGACATGGTTTTGGCCCAGAAACATGCCGTGTCGTTCACGTTTCTAGGCAGCGACATGGTTTTGGCCCAGCCGTTTATCAAGTCATTCACGTTTCATGGGTTTTTTGCACGTTGACACCCAAGTCATGCACGTTTCTACGCAGCGACATGGTTTTGGCCCAGAAACATGCCATGTCGTTCACGTTTCTAGGCAGCGACATGGTTTTGGCCCAGCCGTTTATCAAGTTGCTCACGTTTCATGGGTTTTTTGCACGTTGACACCCAAGTCGTGCACGTTTCTAGGCAGCGAGATGGTTTTGGCCCAGAAACATGCCGTGTCGTTCACGTTTCTAGGCAGCGACATGGTTTTGGCCCAGCCGTCTATCAAGTTACTCACGTTTCATGGGTTTTTTGCACATTGACACCCAAGTCGTGCACGTTTCTACGCAGCGACATGGTTTTGGCCCAGAAACATGCCATGTCGTTCACGTTTCTAGGCAGCGACATGGTTTTGGCCCAGCCGTTTATCAAGTTGCTCACGTTTCATGGGTTTTTTGCACGTTGACACCCAAGTCGTGCACGTTTCTAGGCAGCGAGATGGTTTTGGCCCAGAAACATGCCGTGTCGTTCACGTTTCTAGGCAGCGACATGGTTTTGGCCCAGCCGTCTATCAAGTTGCTCACGTTTCATGGGTTTTTTGCACGTTGACACCCAAGTCGTGCACGTTTCTAGGCAGCGACATGGTTTTGGCCAAGAAACATGCCGTGTCGTTCACGTTTCTAGGCAGCGACATGGTTTTGGCCCAGCCGTTTCTCAAGTCGTTCACGTTTCATGGGTTTTTTGCACGTTGACACCGAAGTCGTGCACGTTTCTAGGCAGCGACATGGTTTTGGCCCAGAAACATGCCATGTCGTTCAGGTTTCTAGGCAGCGACATGGTTTTGGCCCAGCCGTTTCTCAAGTCGTTCACGTTTCATGGGTTTTTTGCACGTTGACACCCAAGTCGTGCACGTTTCTAGGCGGCGACATGGTTTTGGCCCAGAAACATGCCATGTCGTTCACGTTTCTAGGCAGCGACATGGTTTTGGCCCAGCCGTTTCTCAAGTCGTTCACGTTTCATGGGTTTTTTGCACGTTGACACCGAAGTCGTGCACGTTTCTAGGCAGCGACATGGTTTTGGCCCAGAAACATACCATGTCGTTCAGGTTTCTAGGCAGCGACATGGTTTTGGCCCAGCCGTTTCTCAAGTCGTTCACGTTTCATGGGTTTTTTGCACGTTGACACCCAAGTCGTGCACGTTTCTAGGCGGCGACATGGTTTTGGCCCAGAAACATGCCATGTCGTTCACGTTTCTAGGCAGCGACATGGTTTTGGCCCAGCCGTTTCTCAAGTCGTTCACGTTTCATGGGTTTTTTGCACGTTGACACCCAAGTCGTGCACGTTTCTAGGCAGCGACATGGTTTTGGCCCAGAAACATACCATGTCGTTCAGGTTTCTAGGCAGCGACATGGTTTTGGCCCAGCCGTTTCTCAAGTCGTTCACGTTTCATGGGTTTTTTGCACGTTGACACCCAAGTCGTGCACGTTTCTAGGCGGCGACATGGTTTTGGCCCAGAAACATGCCATGTCGTTCACGTTTCTAGGCAGCGACATGGTTTTGGCCCAGCCGTTTCTCAAGTCGTTCACGTTTCATGGGTTTTTTGCACGTTGACACCCAAGTCGTGCACGTTTCTAGGCAGCGACATGGTTTTGGCCCAGCCGTTTCTCAAGTCGTTAACGTTTCATGGGTTTTTTGCACGTTGACACCCAAGTCGTGCACGTTTCTAGGCAGCGACATGGTTTTGGCCCAGCCGTTTCTCAAGTTGCTCACGTTTCATGGGTTTTTTGCACGTTGACACCCAAGTCGTGCACGTTTCTAGGCAGCGACATGCTTTTGGCCCAGAGACATGCCGTGTCGTTCACGTTTCTAGGCAGCGACATGGTTTTGGCCCAGCCGTTTATCAAGTCGTTCACGTTTCATGGGTTTTTTGCACGTTGACACCCAAGTCGTGCACGTTTCTACGCAGCGACATGGTTTTGGCCCAGAAACATGCCATGTCGTTCACGTTTCTAGGCAGCGACATGGTTTTGGCCCAGCCGTTTATCAAGTTGCTCACGTTTCATGGGTTTTTTGCACGTTGACACCCAAGTCGTGCACGTTTCTAGGCAGTGACATGGTTTTGGCCCAGAAACATGCCGTGTCGTTCACGTTTCTAGGCAGCGACATGGTTTTGGCCCAGCCGTTTATCAAGTTGCTCACGTTTCATGGGTTTTTTGCACGTTGACACCAAAGTCGTGCACGTTTCTAGGCAGCGACATGGTTTTGGCCCAGAAACATGCCGTGTCGTTCACGTTTCTAGGCAGCGACATGGTTTTGGCCCAGCCGTTTATCAAGTCATTCACGTTTCATGGGGTTTTTGCACGTTGACACCCAAGTCGTGCACGTTTCTACATAGAGACATGGTTTTGGCCCAGAAACATGCCGTGTCGTTCACGTTTCTAGGTAGCGACATGGTTTTGGCCCAGCCGTTTCTCAAGTCGTTCACGTTTCATGGGTTTTTTGCACGTTGACACCCAAGTCGTGCACGTTTCTAGGCAGCGACATGGTTTTGGCCCAGAAACATGCCGTGTCGTTCACGTTTCTAGGCAGCGACATGGTTTTGGCCCAGCCGTTTATCAAGTCATTCACGTTTCATGGGTTTTTTGCACGTTGACACCCAAGTCATGCACGTTTCTACGCAGCGACATGGTTTTGGCCCAGAAACATGCCATGTCGTTCACGTTTCTAGGCAGCGACATGGTTTTGGCCCAGCCGTTTATCAAGTTGCTCACGTTTCATGGGTTTTTTGCACGTTGACACCCAAGTCGTGCACGTTTCTAGGCAGCGAGATGGTTTTGGCCCAGAAACATGCCGTGTCGTTCACGTTTCTAGGCAGCGACATGGTTTTGGCCCAGCCGTCTATCAAGTTACTCACGTTTCATGGGTTTTTTGCACATTGACACCCAAGTCGTGCACGTTTCTACGCAGCGACATGGTTTTGGCCCAGAAACATGCCATGTCGTTCACGTTTCTAGGCAGCGACATGGTTTTGGCCCAGCCGTTTATCAAGTTGCTCACGTTTCATGGGTTTTTTTGCACGTTGACACCCAAGTCGTGCACGTTTCTAGGCAGCGAGATGGTTTTGGCCCAGAAACATGCCGTGTCGTTCACGTTTCTAGGCAGCGACATGGTTTTGGCCCAGCCGTCTATCAAGTTGCTCACGTTTCATGGGTTTTTTGCACGTTGACACCCAAGTCGTGCACGTTTCTAGGCAGCGACATGGTTTTGGCCAAGAAACATGCCGTGTCGTTCACGTTTCTAGGCAGCGACATGGTTTTGGCCCAGCCGTTTCTCAAGTCGTTCACGTTTCATGGGTTTTTTGCACGTTGACACCGAAGTCGTGCACGTTTCTAGGCAGCGACATGGTTTTGGCCCAGAAACATGCCATGTCGTTCAGGTTTCTAGGCAGCGACATGGTTTTGGCCCAGCCGTTTCTCAAGTCGTTCACGTTTCATGGGTTTTTTGCACGTTGACACCCAAGTCGTGCACGTTTCTAGGCGGCGACATGGTTTTGGCCCAGAAACATGCCATGTCGTTCACGTTTCTAGGCAGCGACATGGTTTTGGCCCAGCCGTTTCTCAAGTCGTTCACGTTTCATGGGTTTTTTGCACGTTGACACCCAAGTCGTGCACGTTTCTAGGCAGCGACATGGTTTTGGCCCAGCCGTTTCTCAAGTCGTTAACGTTTCATGGGTTTTTTGCACGTTGACACCCAAGTCGTGCACGTTTCTAGGCAGCGACATGGTTTTGGCCCAGAAACATGCCATGTCGTTCACGTTTCTAGGCAGCGACATGGTTTTGGCCCAGCCGTTTATCAAGTTGCTCACGTTTCATGGGTTTTTTGCACGTTGACACCCAAGTCGTGCACGTTTCTAGGCAGCGAGATGGTTTTGGCCCAGAAACATGCCGTGTCGTTCACGTTTCTAGGCAGCGACATGGTTTTGGCCCAGCCGTCTATCAAGTTGCTCACGTTTCATGGGTTTTTTGCACGTTGACACCCAAGTCGTGCACGTTTCTAGGCAGCGACATGGTTTTGGCCAAGAAACATGCCGTGTCGTTCACGTTTCTAGGCAGCGACATGGTTTTGGCCCAGCCGTTTCTCAAGTCGTTCACGTTTCATGGGTTTTTTGCACGTTGACACCGAAGTCGTGCACGTTTCTAGGCAGCGACATGGTTTTGGCCCAGAAACATGCCGTGTCGTTCAGGTTTCTAGGCAGCCACATGGTTTTGGCCCAGCCGTTTCTCAAGTCGTTCACGTTTCATGGGTTTTTTGCACGTTGACACCCAAGTCGTGCACGTTTCTAGGCGGCGACATGGTTTTGGCCCAGAAACATGCCATGTCGTTCACGTTTCTAGGCAGCGACATGGTTTTGGCCCAGCTATTTCTCAAGTCGTTCACGTTTCATGGGTTTTTTGCATGTTGACACCCAAGTCGTGCACGTTTCTAGGCAGCGACATGGTTTTGGCCCCAGCCGTTTCTCAAGTCGGTCACGTTTCATGGGTTTTTTGCACGTTGACACCCAAGTCGTGCACGTTTCTAGGCAGCGACATGGTTTTGGCCCAGCCGTTTCTCAAGTTGCTCACGTTTCATGGGTTTTTTGCACGTTGACACCCAAGTCGTGCACGTTTCTAGGCAGCGACATGGTTTTGGCCCAGAAACATGCCGTGTCGTTCACGTTTCTAGGCAGCGACATGGTTTTGGCCCAGCCGTCTATCAAGTTGCTCACGTTTCATGGGTTTTTTGCACGTTGACACCCAAGTCGTGCACGTTTCTAGGCGAGCAACATGGTTTTGGCCAAGAAACATGCCGTGTCGTTCACGTTTCTAGGCAGCGACATGGTTTTGGCCCAGCCGTTTCTCAAGTCGTTCACGTTTCATGGGTTTTTTGCAGGTTGACACCGAAGTCGTGCACGTTTCTAGGCAGCGACATGGTTTTGGCCCAGAAACATGCCGTGTCGTTCAGGTTTCTAGGCAGCCACATGGTTTTGGCCCAGCCGTTTCTCAAGTTGCTCACGTTTCATGTGTTTTTTGCACGTTGACACCCAAGTCGTGCACGTTTCTAGGCAGCGACATGCTTTTGGCCCAGAAACATGCCGTGTCATTCACGTTTCTAGGCAGCGACATGGTTTTGGCCCAGCCGTTTATCAAGTCGTTCACGTTTCATGGGTTTTTTGCACGTTGACACCCAAGTCGTACACGTTTCTAGGCAGCGACATGGTTTTGGCCCAGAAACATGCCATGTCGTTCACGTTTCTAGGCAGCGACATGGTTTTGGCCCAGCCGTTTATCAAGTTGCTCACGTTTCATGGGTTTTTTGCACGTTGACACCCAAGTCGTGCACGTTTCTAGGCAGTGACATGGTTTTGGCCCAGAAACATGCCGTGTCGTTCACGTTTCTAGGCGAGTGACATGGTTTTGCCCAGCCGTTTATCAAGTTGCTCACGTTTCATGGGTTTTTTGCACGTTGACACCCAAGTCGTGCACGTTTCTAGGCAGCGACATGGTTTTGGCCCAGAAACATGCCGTGTCGTTCACGTTTCTAGGCAGCGACATGGTTTTGGCCCAGCCGTTTATCAAGTCATTCACGTTTCATGGGTTTTTTGCACGTTGACACCCAAGTCGTGCACGTTTCTACGCAGCGACATGGTTTTGGCCCAGAAACATGCCGTGTCGTTCACGTTTCTAGGGAGCGACATGGTTTTGGCCCAGTCGTTTCTCAAGTCGTTCACGTTTCATGGGTTTTTTGCACGTTGACACCCAAGTCGTGCACGTTTCTAGGCAGCGACATGGTTTTGGCCCAGAAACATGCCGTGTCGTTCACGTTTCTAGGCAGCGACATGGTTTTGGCCCAGCCGTTTATCAAGTTGCTCACGTTTCATGGGTTTTTTGCACGTTGACACCCAAGTCGTGCACGTTTCTAGGCAGAGTGACATGGTTTTGGCCCAGAAACATGCCGTGTCGTTCACGTTTCTAGGCAGTGACATGGTTTTGGCCCAGCCGTTTATCAAGTTGCTCACGTTTCATGGGTTTTTTGCACGTTGACACCCAAGTCGTGCACGTTTCTAGGCAACGACATGGTTTTGGCCCAGAAACATGCCGTGTCGTTCACGTTTCTAGGCAGCGACATGGTTTTGGCCCAGCCGTTTATCAAGTCATTCACGTTTCATGGGTTTTTTGCACGTTGACACCCAAGTCGTGCACGTTTCTACGCAGCGACATGGTTTTGGCCCAGAAACATGCCATGTCGTTCACGTTTCTAGGCAGCGACATGGTTTTGGCCAGCCGTTTATCAAGTTGCTCACGTTTCATGGGTTTTTTGCACGTTGACACCCAAGTCGTGCACGTTTCTAGGCAGCGAGATGGTTTTGGCCCAGAAACATGCCGTGTCGTTCACGTTTCTAGGCAGCGACATGGTTTTGGCCCAGCCGTCTATCAAGATGCTCACGTTTCATGGGTTTTTTGCACGTTGACACCCAAGTCGTGCACGTTTCTAGGCAGCGACATGGTTTTGGCCAAGAAACATGCCGTGTCGTTCACGTTTCTAGGCAGCGACATGGTTTTGGCCCAGCCGTTTCTCAAGTCGTTCACGTTTCATGGGTTTTTTGGACGTTGACAACGAAGTCGTGCACGTTTCTAGGCAGCGACATGGCTTTGGCCCAGAAACATGCCGTGTCGTTCAGGTTTCTAGGCAGCGACATGGTTTTGGCCCAGCCGTTTCTCAAGTCGTTCACGTTTCATGGGTTTTTTGCACGTTGACACCCAAGTCGTGCACGTTTCTAGGCGGCGACATGGTTTTGGCCCAGAAACATGCCATGTCGTTCACGTTTCTAGGCAGCGACATGGTTTTGGCCCAGCCGTTTCTCAAGTCGTTCACGTTTCATGGGTTTTTTTGCACGTTGACACCCAAGTCGTGCACGTTTCTAGGCAGCGGACATGGTTTTGGCCAAGAAACATGCCGTGTCGTTCACGTTTCTAGGCAGCGACATGGTTTTGGCCCAGCCGTTTATCAAGTTGCTCACGTTTCATGTGTTTTTTGCACGTTGACACCCAAGTCGTGCACGTTTCTAGGCAGCGACATGGTTTTGGCCCAGAAACATGCCGTGTCGTTCAGGTTTCTAGGCAGCCACATGGTTTTGGCCCAGCGTTTCTCAAGTCGTTCACGTTTCATGGGTTTTTTTGCACGTTGACACCCAAGTCGTGCACGTTTCTAGGCGGCGACATGGTTTTGGCCCAGAAACATGCCATGTCGTTCACGTTTCTAGGCAGCGACATGGTTTTGGCCCAGCCGTTTCTCAAGTCGTTCACGTTTCATGGGTTTTTTGCATGTTGACACCCAAGTCGTGCACGTTTCTAGGCAGCGACATGGTTTTGGCCCAGCCGTTTCTCAAGTCGGTCACGTTTCATGGGTTTTTTGCACGTTGACACCCAAGTCGTGCACGTTTCTAGGCAGCGACATGGTTTTGGCCCAGCCGTTTCTCAAGTTGCTCACGTTTCATGGGTTTTTTGCACGTTGACACCCAAGTCGTGCACGTTTCTAGGCAGCGACATGGTTTTGGCCCAGAAACATGCCGTGTCGTTCACGTTTCTAGGCAGCGACATGGTTTTGGCCCAGCCGTCTATCAAGTTGCTCACGTTTCATGGGTTTTTTGCACGTTGACACCCAAGTCGTGCACGTTTCTAGGCAGCAACATGGTTTTGGCCAAGAAACATGCCGTGTCGTTCACGTTTCTAGGCAGCGACATGGTTTTGGCCCAGCCGTTTCTCAAGTCGTTCACGTTTCATGGGTTTTTTGCACGTTGACACCGAAGTCGTGCACGTTTCTAGGCAGCGACATGGTTTTGGCCCAGAAACATGCCGTGTCATTCAGGTTTCTAGGCAGCCACATGGTTTTGGCCCAGCCGTTTCTCAAGTTGCTCACGTTTCATGTGTTTTTTGCACGTTGACACCCAAGTCGTGCACGTTTCTAGGCAGCGACATGCTTTTGGCCCAGAAACATGCCGTGTCATTCACGTTTCTAGGCAGCGACATGGTTTTGGCCCAGCCGTTTATCAAGTCGTTCATGTTTCATGGGTTTTTTTGCACGTTGACACCCAAGTCGTACACGTTTCTAGGCAGCGACATGGTTTTGGCCCAGAAACATGCCATGTCGTTCACGTTTCTAGGCAGCGACATGGTTTTGGCCCAGCCGTTTATCAAGTTGCTCACGTTTCATGGGTTTTTTGCACGTTGACACCCAAGTCGTGCACGTTTCTAGGCAGTGACATGGTTTTGGCCCAGAAACATGCCGTGTCGTTCACGTTTCTAGGCAGTGACATGGTTTTGGCCCAGCCGTTTATCAAGTTGCTCACGTTTCATGGGTTTTTTGCACGTTGACACCCAAGTCGTGCACGTTTCTAGGCAGCGACATGGTTTTGGCCCAGAAACATGCCGTGTCGTTCACGTTTCTAGGCAGCGACATGGTTTTGGCCCAGCCGTTTATCAAGTCATTCACGTTTCATGGGTTTTTTGCACGTTGACACCCAAGTCGTGCACGTTTCTACGCAGCGACATGGTTTTGGCCTAGAAACATGCCGTGTCGTTCACGTTTCTAGGGAGCGACATGGTTTTGGCCCAGTCGTTTCTCAAGTCGTTCACGTTTCATGGGTTTTTTGCACGTTGACACCCAAGTCGTGCACGTTTCTAGGCAGCGACATGGTTGTGGCCCAGAAACATGCCGTGTCGTTCACGTTTCTAGGCAGCGACATGGTTTTGGCCCAGCCGTTTATCAAGTTGCTCACGTTTCATGGGTTTTTTGCACGTTGACACCCAAGTCGTGCACGTTTCTAGGCAACGACATGGTTTTGGCCCAGAAACATGCCGTGTCGTTCACGTTTCTAGGCAGCGACATGGTTTTGGCCCAGCCGTTTATCAAGTCTTTCACGTTTCATGGGTTTTTTGCACGTTGACACCCAAGTCGTGCACGTTTCTACGCAGCGACATGGTTTTGGCCCAGAAACATGCCATGTCGTTCACGTTTCTATGCAGCGACATGGTTTTGGCCCAGCCGTTTATCAAGTTGCTCACGTTTCATGGGTTTTTTGCACGTTGACACCCAAGTCGTGCACGTTTCTAGGCAGCGAGATGGTCTTGGCCCAGAAACATGCCGTGTCGTTCACGTTTCTAGGCATCGACATGGTTTTGGCCCAGCAATCTATCAAGTTGCTCACGTTTCATGGGTTTTTTGCACGTTGACACCCAAGTCGTGCACGTTTCTAGGCAGCGACATGGTTTTGGCCAAGAAACATGCCGTGTCGTTGACGTTTCTAGGCAGCGACATAGTTTTGGCCCAGCCGTTTCTCAAGTCGTTCACGTTTCATGGGTTTTTTGCACGTTGACACCGAAGTCGTGCACGTTTCTAGGCAGCGACATGGTTTTGGCCCAGAAACATGCCGTGTCGTTCAGGTTTCTAGGCAGCGACATGGTTTTGGCCCAGCCGTTTCTCAAGTCGTTCACGTTTCATGGGTTTTTTGCACGTTGACACCCAAGTCGTGCACGTTTCTAGGCGGCGACATGGTTTTGGCCCAGAAACATGCCATGTCGTTCACGTTTCTAGGCAACGACATGGTTTTGGCCCAGCCGTTTCTCAAGTCGTTCACGTTTCATGGGTTTTTTTGCACGTTGACACCCAAGTCGTGCACGTTTCTAGGCAGCGACATGGTTTTGGCCAAGAAACATGCCGTGTCGTTCACGTTTCTAGGCAGCGACATGGTTTTGGCCCAGCCGTTTATCAAGTTGCTCACGTTTCATGTGTTTTTTGCACGTTGACACCCAAGTCGTGCACGTTTCTAGGCAGCGACATGCTTTTGGCCCAGAAACATGCCGTGTCATTCACGTTTCTAGGCAGCGACATGGTTTTGGACCAGCCGTTTATCAAGTCGTTCACGTTTCATGGGTTTTTTGCACGTTGACACCCAAGTCGTGCACGTTTCTACGCAGCGACATGGTTTTGGCCCAGAAACATGCCATGTCGTTCACGTTTCTAGGCAGCGACTTGGTTTTGGCCCAGCCGTTTATCAAGTTGCTCACGTTTCATGGGTTTTTTGCACGTTGACACCCAAGTCGTGCACGTTTCTAGGCAGTGACATGGTTTTGGCCCAGAAACATGCCGTGTCGTTCACGTTTCTAGGCAGCGACATGGTTTTGGCCCAGCCGTTTATCAAGTTGCTCACGTTTCATGGGTTTTTTGCACGTTGACACCCAAGTCGTGCACGTTTCTAGGCAGCGACATGGTTTTGGCCCAGAAACATGCCATGTCGTTCACGTTTCTAGGCAGCGACATGGTTTTGGCCCAGCCGTTTATCAAGTCATTCACGTTTCATGGGTTTTTTGCACGTAGACACCCAAGTCGTGCACGTTTCTAGGCAGCGACATGGTTTTGGCCCAGCCGTTTCTCAAGTCATTCACGTTTCATTGGTTTTTTGCACGTTGACACCCAAGTCGTGCACGTTTCTAGGCAGCGACATTGTTTTGGCCCAGCCGTTTCTCAAGTCGTTCACGTTTCATGGGTTTTTTGCACGTTGACACCCAAGTCGTGCACGTTTCTAGGCAGCGACATGGTTTTGGCCCAGTCGTTTCTCAAGTTGCTCACGTTTCATGGGTTTTTTGCACGTTGACACCCAAGTCGTGCACGTTTCTAGGCAGCGACATGGTTTTGGCCCAGAAACATGCCATGTCGTTCACGTTTCTAGGCAGCGACACGGTTTTGGCCCAGCCGTTTCTCAAGTCGTTCACGTTTCATGGGTTTTTTGCACGTTGACACCCAAGTCGTGCACGTTTCTAGGCAGCGACATGGTTTTGGCCCAGAAACATGCCGTGTCGTTCACGTTTGTAGGCAGCGACATGGTTTTGGCCCAGCCGTTTATCAAGTTGCTCACGTTTCATGTGTTTTTTGCACGTTGACACCCAAGTCGTGCACGTTTCTAGGCAGCGACATGCTTTTGGCCCAGAAACATGCCGTGTCGTTCACGTTTCTAGGCAGCGACATGGTTTTGGCCCAGCCGTTTATCAAGTCGTTCACGTTTCATGGGTTTTTTGCACGTTGACACCCAAGTCGTGCACGTTTCTACGCAGCGACATGGTTTTGGCCCAGAAACATGCCCTGTCGTTCACGTTTCTAGGCAGCGACATGGTTTTGGCCCAGCCGTTTATCAAGTTGCTCACGTTTCATGGGTTTTTTGCACGTTGACACCCAAGTCGTGCACGTTTCTAGGCAGTGACATGGTTTTGGCAGAGAAACATGCCGTGTCGTTCACGTTTCTAGGCAGCGACATGGTTTTGG
This sequence comes from Arctostaphylos glauca, assembly GCA_019985065.2. NCBI lineage: Eukaryota > Viridiplantae > Streptophyta > Magnoliopsida > Ericales > Ericaceae > Arctostaphylos > Arctostaphylos glauca. The sequence continues at coordinate 40,437 of JAHSPW020000021.1, forward strand.
CCCAGCCGTTTATCAAGTTGCTCACGTTTCATTGGTTTTTTGCACGTTGACACCCAAGTCGTGCACGTTTCTAGGCAGCGACATGCTTTTGGCCCAGAAACATGCCGTGTCGTTCATGTTTCTAGGCAGCGACATGGTTTTGGCCCAGCCGTTTATCAAGTCGTTCACGTTTCATGGGTTTTTTTGCACGTTGACACCCAAGTCGTGCACGTTTCTACGCAGCGACATGGTTTTGGCCCAGAAACATGCCCTGTCGTTCACGTTTCTAGGCAGCGACATGGTTTTGGCCCAGCCGCTTATCAAGTTGCTCACGTTTCATGGGTTTTTTGCACGTTGACACCCAAGTCGTGCACGTTTCTAGGCAGTGACATGGTTTTGGCCCAGAAACATGCTGTGTCGTTCACGTTTCTAGGCAGCGACATGGTTTTGGCCCAGCCGTTTATCAAGTTGCTCACGTTTCATTGGTTTTTTGCACGTTGACACCCAAGTCGTGCACGTTTCTAGGCAGCGACATGGTTTTGGCCCAGAAACATGCCGTGTCGTTCACGTTTCTAGGCAGCGACATGGTTTTGGCCCAGCCGTTTATCAAGTTGCTCACGTTTCATGTGTTTTTTGCACGTTGACACCCAAGTCGTGCATGTTTCTAGGCAGTGACATGCTTTTGGCCCAGAAACATGCCGTGTCATTCACGTTTCTAGGCAGCGACATGGTTTTGGCCCAGCCGTTTATCAAGTCGTTCACGTTTCATGGGTTTTTTGCACGTTGACACCCAAGTCGTGCACGTTTCTACGCAGCGACATGGTTTTGGCCCAGAAACATGCCATGTCGTTCACGTTTCTAGGCAGCGACATGGTTTTGGCCCAGCCGTTTATCAAGTTGCTCACGTTTCATTGGTTTTTTGCACGTTGACACCCAAGTCGTGCACGTTTCTAGGCAGTGACATGGTTTTGGCCCAGAAACATGCCGTGTCGTTCACGTTTCTAGGCAGCGACATGGTTTTGGCCCAGCCGTTTATCAAGTTGCTCACGTTTCATGGGTTTTTTGCACGTTGACACCCAAGTCGTGCACGTTTCTAGGCAGCGACATGGTTTTGGCCCAGAAACATGCCGTGTCGTTCACGTTTCTAGGCAGCGACATGGTTTTGGCCCAGCCGTTTATCAAGTCATTCACGTTTCATGGGTTTTTTGCACGTTGACACCCAAGTCGTGCACGTTTCTACGCAGCGACATGGTTTTGGCCCAGAAACATGCCGTGTCGTTCACGTTTCTAGGGAGCGACATGGTTTTGGCCGAGCCGTTTCTCAAGTCGTTCACGTTTCATGGGTTTTTTGCACGTTGACACCCAAGTCGTGCACGTTTCTAGGCAGCGACATGGTTTTGGCCCAGAAACATGCCGTGTCGTTCACGTTTGTAGGCAGCGACATGGTTTTGGCCCAGCCGTTTATCAAGTTGCTCACGTTTCATGTGTTTTTTGCACGTTGACACCCAAGTCGTGCACGTTTCTAGGCAGCGACATGCTTTTGGCCCAGAAACATGCCGTGTCGTTCACGTTTCTAGGCAGCGACATGGTTTTGGCCCAGCCGTTTATCAAGTCGTTCACGTTTCATGGGTTTTTTGCACGTTGACACCCAAGTCGTGCACGTTTCTACGCAGCGACATGGTTTTGGCCCAGAAACATGCCCTGTCGTTCACGTTTCTAGGCAGCGACATGGTTTTGGCCCAGCCGTTTATCAAGTTGCTCACGTTTCATGGGTTTTTTGCACGTTGACACCCAAGTCGTGCACGTTTCTAGGCAGTGACATGGTTTTGGCAGAGAAACATGCCGTGTCGTTCACGTTTCTAGGCAGCGACATGGTTTTGGCCCAGCCGTTTATCAAGTTGCTCACGTTTCATTGGTTTTTTGCACGTTGACACCCAAGTCGTGCACGTTTCTAGGCAGCGACATGCTTTTGGCCCAGAAACATGCCGTGTCGTTCATGTTTCTAGGCAGCGACATGGTTTTGGCCCAGCCGTTTATCAAGTCGTTCACGTTTCATGGGTTTTTTGCACGTTGACACCCAAGTCGTGCACGTTTCTACGCAGCGACATGGTTTTGGCCCAGAAACATGCCCTGTCGTTCACGTTTCTAGGCAGCGACATGGTTTTGGCCCAGCCGCTTATCAAGTTGCTCACGTTTCATGGGTTTTTTGCACGTTGACACCCAAGTCGTGCACGTTTCTAGGCAGTGACATGGTTTTGGCCCAGAAACATGCTGTGTCGTTCACGTTTCTAGGCAGCGACATGGTTTTGGCCCAGCCGTTTATCAAGTTGCTCACGTTTCATTGGTTTTTTGCACGTTGACACCCAAGTCGTGCACGTTTCTAGGCAGCGACATGGTTTTGGCCCAGAAACATGCCGTGTCGTTCACGTTTCTAGGCAGCGACATGGTTTTGGCCCAGCCGTTTATCAAGTTGCTCACGTTTCATGTGTTTTTTGCACGTTGACACCCAAGTCGTGCATGTTTCTAGGCAGTGACATGCTTTTGGCCCAGAAACATGCCGTGTCATTCACGTTTCTAGGCAGCGACATGGTTTTGGCCCAGCCGTTTATCAAGTCGTTCACGTTTCATGGGTTTTTTGCACGTTGACACCCAAGTCGTGCACGTTTCTACGCAGCGACATGGTTTTGGCCCAGAAACATGCCATGTCGTTCACGTTTCTAGGCAGCGACATGGTTTTGGCCCAGCCGTTTATCAAGTTGCTCACGTTTCATTGGTTTTTTGCACGTTGACACCCAAGTCGTGCACGTTTCTAGGCAGTGACATGGTTTTGGCCCAGAAACATGCCGTGTCGTTCACGTTTCTAGGCAGCGACATGGTTTTGGCCCAGCCGTTTATCAAGTTGCTCACGTTTCATGGGTTTTTTGCACGTTGACACCCAAGTCGTGCACGTTTCTAGGCAGCGACATGGTTTTGGCCCAGAAACATGCCGTGTCGTTCACGTTTCTAGGCAGCGACATGGTTTTGGCCCAGCCGTTTATCAAGTCATTCACGTTTCATGGGTTTTTTGCACGTTGACACCCAAGTCGTGCACGTTTCTACGCAGCGACATGGTTTTGGCCCAGAAACATGCCGTGTCGTTCACGTTTCTAGGGAGCGACATGGTTTTGGCCGAGCCGTTTCTCAAGTCGTTCACGTTTCATGGGTTTTTTGCACGTTGACACCCAAGTCGTGCACGTTTCTAGGCAGCGACATGGTTTTGGCCCAGAAACATGCCGTGTCGTTCACGTTTCTAGGCAGCGACATGGTTTTGGCCCAGCCGTTTCTCAAGTTGCTCACGTTTCATGGGTTTTTTGCACGTTGACACCCAAGTCGTGCACGTTTCTAGGCAGCGAGATGGTTTTGGCCCAGAAACATGCCGTGTCGTTCACGTTTCTAGGCATCGACATGGTTTTGGCCCAGCAATCTATCAAGTTGCTCACGTTTCATGGGTTTTTTGCACGTTGACACCCAAGTCGTGCACGTTTCTAGGCAGCGACATGGTTTTGGCCAAGAAACATGCCGTGTCGTTGACGTTTCTAGGCAGCGACATGGTTTTGGCCCAGCCGTTTCTCAAGTCGTTCACGTTTCATGGGTTTTTTGCACGTTGACACCGAAGTCGTGCACGTTTCTAGGCAGCGACATGGTTTTGGCCCAGAAACATGCCGTGTCGTTCAGGTTTCTAGGCAGCGACATGGTTTTGGCCCAGCCGTTTCTCAAGTCGTTCACGTTTCATGGGTTTTTTTGCACGTTGACACCCAAGTCGTGCACGTTTCTAGGCGGCGACATGGTTTTGGCCCAGAAACATGCCATGTCGTTCACGTTTCTAGGCAGCGACATGGTTTTGGCCCAGCCGTTTCTCAAGTCGTTCACGTTTCATGGGTTTTTTGCACGTTGACACCCAAGTCGTGCACGTTTCTAGGCAGCGACATGGTTTTGGCCAAGAAACATGCCGTGTCGTTCACGTTTCTAGGCAGCGACATGGTTTTGGCCCAGCCGTTTATCAAGTTGCTCACGTTTCATGTGTTTTTTGCACGTTGACACCCAAGTCGTGCACGTTTCTAGGCAGCGACATGCTTTTGGCCCAGAAACATGCCGTGTCATTCACGTTTCTAGGCAGCGACATGGTTTTGGCCCAGCCGTTTATCAAGTCGTTCACGTTTCATGGGTTTTTTTGCACGTTGACACCCAAGTCGTGCACGTTTCTACGCAGCGACATGGTTTTGGCCCAGAAACATGCCATGTCGTTCACGTTTCTAGGCAGCGACATGGTTTTGGCCCAGCCGTTTCTCAAGTTGCTCACGTTTCATGGGTTTTTTGCACGTTGACACCCAAGTCGTGCACGTTTCTAGGCAGCGAGATGGTTTTGGCCCAGAAACATGCCGTGTCGTTCACGTTTCTAGGCATCGACATGGTTTTGGCCCAGCAATCTATCAAGTTGCTCACGTTTCATGGGTGTTTTGCACGTTGACACCCAAGTCGTGCACGTTTCTAGGCAGCGACATGGTTTTGGCCAAGAAACATGCCGTGTCGTTGACGTTTCTAGGCAGCGACATGGTTTTGGCCCAGCCGTTTCTCAAGTCGTTCACGTTTCATGGGTTTTTTGCACGTTGACACCGAAGTCGTGCACGTTTCTAGGCAGCGACATGGTTTTGGCCCAGAAACATGCCGTGTCGTTCAGGTTTCTAGGCAGCGACATGGTTTTGGCCCAGCCGTTTCTCAAGTCGTTCACGTTTCATGGGTTTTTTGCACGTTGACACCCAAGTCGTGCACGTTTCTAGGCGGCGACATGGTTTTGGCCCAGAAACATGCCATGTCGTTCACGTTTCTAGGCAGCGACATGGTTTTGGCCCAGCCGTTTCTCAAGTCGTTCACGTTTCATGGGTTTTTTTGCACGTTGACACCCAAGTCGTGCACGTTTCTAGGCAGCGACATGGTTTTGGCCAAGAAACATGCCGTGTCGTTCACGTTTCTAGGCAGCGACATGGTTTTGGCCCAGCCGTTTATCAAGTTGCTCACGTTTCATGTGTTTTTTGCACGTTGACACCCAAGTCGTGCACGTTTCTAGGCAGCGACATGCTTTTGGCCCAGAAACATGCCGTGTCATTCACGTTTCTAGGCAGCGACATGGTTTTGGCCCAGCCGTTTATCAAGTCGTTCACGTTTCATGGGTTTTTTGCACGTTGACACCCAAGTCGTGCACGTTTCTACGCAGCGACATGGTTTTGGCCCAGAAACATGCCATGTCGTTCACGTTTCTAGGCAGCGACTTGGTTTTGGCCCAGCCGTTTATCAAGTTGCTCACGTTTCATGGGTTTTTTGCACGTTGACACCCAAGTCGTGCACGTTTCTAGGCAGTGACATGGTTTTGGCCCAGAAACATGCCGTGTCGTTCACGTTTCTAGGCAGCGACATGGTTTTGGCCCAGCCGTTTATCAAGTTGCTCACGTTTCATGGGTTTTTTGCACGTTGACACCCAAGTCGTGCACGTTTCTAGGCAGCGACATGGTTTTGGCCCAGAAACATGCCATGTCGTTCACGTTTCTAGGCAGCGACATGGTTTTGGCCCAGCCGTTTATCAAGTCATTCACGTTTCATGGGTTTTTTGCACGTTGACACCCAAGTCGTGCACGTTTCTAGGCAGCGACATGGTTTTGGCCCAGAAACAAGCCGTGTCGTTCAGGTTTCTAGGCAGCGACATGGTTTTGGCCCAGCCGTTTCTCAAGTCGTTCACGTTTCATGCGTTTTTTGCACGTTGACACCCAAGTCGTGCACGTTTCTAGGCAGCGACATTGTTTTGGCCCAGCCGTTTCTCAAGTCGTTCACGTTTCATGGGTTTTTTGCACGTTGACACCCAAGTCGTGCACGTTTCTAGGCAGCGACATGGTTTTGGCCCAGTCGTTTCTCAAGTTGCTCACGTTTCATGGGTTTTTTTGCACGTTGACACCCAAGTCGTGCACGTTTCTAGGCAGCGACATGGTTTTGGCCCAGAAACATGCCATGTCGTTCACGTTTCTAGGCAGCGACACGGTTTTGGCCCAGCCGTTTCTCAAGTCGTTCACGTTTCATGGGTTTTTTGCACGTTGACACCCAAGTCGTGCACGTTTCTAGGCAGCGACATGGTTTTGGCCCAGAAACATGCCATGTCGTTCACGTTTCTAGGCAGCGACATGGTTTTGGCCCAGCCATTTCTCAAGTCGTTCACGTTTCATGGGTTTTTTGCACGTTGACACCCAAGTCGTGCACGTTTCTAGGCAGCGACATGGTTTTGGCCCAGAAACATGCCGTGTCGTTCACGTTTCTAGGCAGTGACATGGTTTTGGCCCAGCCGTTTATCAAGTTGCTCACGTTTCATGTGTTTTTTGCACGTTGACACCCAAGTCGTGCACGTTTCTAGGCAGCGACATGCTTTTGGCCCAGAAACATGCCGTGTCGTTCACGTTTCTAGGCAGCGACATGGTTTTGGCCCAGCCGTTTATCAAGTCGTTCACGTTTCATGGGTTTTTTGCACGTTGACACCCAAGTCGTGCACGTTTCTACGCAGCGACATGGTTTTGGCCCAGAAACATGCCCTGTCGTTCACGTTTCTAGGCAGCGACATGGTTTTGGCCCAGCCGTTTATCAAGTTGCTCACGTTTCATGGGTTTTTTGCACGTTGACACCCAAGTCGTGCACGTTTCTAGGCAGTGACATGGTTTTGGCAGAGAAACATGCCGTGTCGTTCACGTTTCTAGGCAGCGACATGGTTTTGGCCCAGCCGTTTATCAAGTTGCTCACGTTTCATTGGTTTTTTTGCACGTTGACACCCAAGTCGTGCACGTTTCTAGGCAGCGACATGCTTTTGGCCCAGAAACATGCCGTGTCGTTCATGTTTCTAGGCAGCGACATGGTTTTGGCCCAGCCGTTTATCAAGTCGTTCACGTTTCATGGGTTTTTTGCACGTTGACACCCAAGTCGTGCACGTTTCTACGCAGCGACATGGTTTTGGCCCAGAAACATGCCCTGTCGTTCACGTTTCTAGGCAGCGACATGGTTTTGGCCCAGCCGTTTATCAAGTTGCTCACGTTTCATGGGTTTTTTGCACGTTGACACCCAAGTCGTGCACGTTTCTAGGCAGTGACATGGTTTTGGCCCAGAAACATGCTGTGTCGTTCACGTTTCTAGGCAGCGACATGGTTTTGGCCCAGCCGTTTATCAAGTTGCTCACGTTTCATTGGTTTTTTGCACGTTGACACCCAAGTCGTGCACGTTTCTAGGCAGCGACATGGTTTTGGCCCAGAAACATGCCGTGTCGTTCACGTTTCTAGGCAGCGACATGGTTTTGGCCCAGCCGTTTATCAAGTTGCTCACGTTTCATGTGTTTTTTGCACGTTGACACCCAAGTCGTGCATGTTTCTAGGCAGTGACATGCTTTTGGCCCAGAAACATGCCGTGTCATTCACGTTTCTAGGCAGCGACATGGTTTTGGCCCAGCCGTTTATCAAGTCGTTCACGTTTCATGGGTTTTTTGCACGTTGACACCCAAGTCGTGCACGTTTCTACGCAGCGACATGGTTTTGGCCCAGAAACATGCCATGTCGTTCACGTTTCTAGGCAGCGACATGGTTTTGGCCCAGCCGTTTATCAAGTTGCTCACGTTTCATGGGTTTTTTGCACGTTGACACCCAAGTCGTGCACGTTTCTAGGCAGTGACATGGTTTTGGCCCAGAAACATGCCGTGTCGTTCACGTTTCTAGGCAGCGACATGGTTTTGGCCCAGCCGTTTATCAAGTTGCTCACGTTTCATGGGTTTTTTGCACGTTGACACCCAAGTCTTGCACGTTTCTAGGCAGCGACATGGTTTTGGCCCAGAAACATGCCGTGTCGTTCACGTTTCTAGGCAGCGACATGGTTTTGGCCCAGCCGTTTATCAAGTCATTCACGTTTCATGGGTTTTTTGCACGTTGACACCCAAGTCGTGCACGTTTCTACGCAGCGACATGGTTTTGGCCCAGAAACATGCCGTGTCGTTCACGTTTCTAGGGAGCGACATGGTTTTGGCCGAGCCGTTTCTCAAGTCGTTCACGTTTCATGGGTTTTTTGCACGTTGACACCCAAGTCGTGCACGTTTCTAGGCAGCGACATGGTTTTGGCCCAGAAACATGCCGTGTCGTTCACGTTTCTAGGCAGCGACATGGTTTTGGCCCAGCCGTTTATCAAGTTGCTCACGTTTCATGGGTTTTTTGCACGTTGACACCCAAGTCGTGCACGTTTCTAGGCAACGACATGGTTTTGGCCCAGAAACATGCCGTGTCGTTCACGTTTCTAGGCAGCGACATGGTTTTGGCCCAGCCGTTTATCAAGTCATTCACGTTTCATGGGTTTTTTGCACGTTGACACCCAAGTCGTGCACGTTTCTACGCAGCGACATGGTTTTGGCCCAGAAACATGCCATGTCGTTCACGTTTCTAGGCAGCGACATGGTTTTGGCCCAGCCGTTTATCAAGTTGCTCACGTTTCATGGGTTTTTTGCACGTTGACACCCAAGTCGTGCACGTTTCTAGGCAGCGAGATGGTTTTGGCCCAGAAACATGCCGTGTCGTTCACGTTTCTAGGCAGCGACATGGTTTTGGCCCAGCCGTCTATCAAGTTGCTCACGTTTCATGGGTTTTTTGCACGTTGACACCCAAGTCGTGCACGTTTCTAGGCAGCGACATGGTTTTGGCCCAGCCGTTTATCAAGTCATTCACGTTTCATGGGTTTTTTGCACGTTGACACCCAAGTCGTGCACGTTTCTAGGCAGTGACATGGTTTTGGCCCAGAAACATGCTGTGTCGTTCACGTTTCTAGGCAGCGACATGGTTTTGGCCCAGCCGTTTATCAAGTTGCTCACGTTTCATTGGTTTTTTGCACGTTGACACCCAAGTCGTGCACGTTTCTAGGCAGCGACATGGTTTTGGCCCAGAAACATGCCGTGTCGTTCACGTTTCTAGGCAGCGACATGGTTTTGGCCCAGCCGTTTATCAAGTTGCTCACGTTTCATGTGTTTTTTGCACGTTGACACCCAAGTCGTGCATGTTTCTAGGCAGTGACATGCTTTTGGCCCAGAAACATGCCGTGTCATTCACGTTTCTAGGCAGCGACATGGTTTTGGCCCAGCCGTTTATCAAGTCGTTCACGTTTCATGGGTTTTTTGCACGTTGACACCCAAGTCGTGCACGTTTCTACGCAGCGACATGGTTTTGGCCCAGAAACATGCCATGTCGTTCACGTTTCTAGGCAGCGACATGGTTTTGGCCCAGCCGTTTATCAAGTTGCTCACGTTTCATGGGTTTTTTGCACGTTGACACCCAAGTCGTGCACGTTTCTAGGCAGTGACATGGTTTTGGCCCAGAAACATGCCGTGTCGTTCACGTTTCTAGGCAGCGACATGGTTTTGGCCCAGCCGTTTATCAAGTTGCTCACGTTTCATGGGTTTTTTGCACGTTGACACCCAAGTCGTGCACGTTTCTAGGCAGCGACATGGTTTTGGCCCAGAAACATGCCGTGTCGTTCACGTTTCTAGGCAGCGACATGGTTTTGGCCCAGCCGTTTATCAAGTCATTCACGTTTCATGGGTTTTTTGCACGTTGACACCCAAGTCGTGCACGTTTCTACGCAGCGACATGGTTTTGGCCCAGAAACATGCCGTGTCGTTCACGTTTCTAGGGAGCGACATGGTTTTGGCCGAGCCGTTTCTCAAGTCGTTCACGTTTCATGGGTTTTTTGCACGTTGACACCCAAGTCGTGCACGTTTCTAGGCAGCGACATGGTTTTGGCCCAGAAACATGCCGTGTCGTTCACGTTTCTAGGCAGCGACATGGTTTTGGCCCAGCCGTTTATCAAGTTGCTCACGTTTCATGGGTTTTTTGCACGTTGACACCCAAGTCGTGCACGTTTCTAGGCAACGACATGGTTTTGGCCCAGAAACATGCCGTGTCGTTCACGTTTCTAGGCAGCGACATGGTTTTGGCCCAGCCGTTTATCAAGTCATTCACGTTTCATGGGTTTTTTGCACGTTGACACCCAAGTCGTGCACGTTTCTACGCAGCGACATGGTTTTGGCCCAGAAACATGCCATGTCGTTCACGTTTCTAGGCAGCGACATGGTTTTGGCCCAGCCGTTTATCAAGTTGCTCACGTTTCATGGGTTTTTTGCACGTTGACACCCAAGTCGTGCACGTTTCTAGGCAGCGAGATGGTTTTGGCCCAGAAACATGCCGTGTCGTTCACGTTTCTAGGCAGCGACATGGTTTTGGCCCAGCCGTCTATCAAGTTGCTCACGTTTCATGGGTTTTTTGCACGTTGACACCCAAGTCGTGCACGTTTCTAGGCAGCGACATGGTTTTGGCCCAGCCGTTTATCAAGTCATTCACGTTTCATGGGTTTTTTGCACGTTGACACCCAAGTCGTGCACGTTTCTACGCAGCGACATGGTTTTGGCCCAGAAACATGCCATGTCGTTCACGTTTCTAGGCAGCGACATGGTTTTGGCCCAGCCGTTTATCAAGTTGCTCACGTTTCATGGGTTTTTTGCACGTTGACACCCAAGTCGTGCACGTTTCTAGGCAGCGAGATGGTTTTGGCCCAGAAACATGCCGTGTCGTTCACGTTTCTAGGCAGCGACATGGTTTTGGCCCAGCCGTCTATCAAGTTGCTCACGTTTCATGTGTTTTTTGCACGTTGACACCCAAGTCGTGCACGTTTCTAGGCAGCCACATGGTTTTGGCCCAGAAACATGCCATGTCGTTCACGTTTCTAGGCAGCGACATGGTTTTGGCCCAGCCGTTTCTCAAGTCGTTCACGTTTCATGGGTTTTTTGCACGTTGACACCCAAGTCGTGCACGTTTCTAGGCAGCGACATGGTTTTGGCCCAGAAACATGCCATGTCGTTCACGTTTCTAGGCAGCGACATGGTTTTGGCCCAGCCGTTTCTCAAGTCGTTCACGTTTCATGGGTTTTTTGCACGTTGACACCCAAGTCGTGCACGTTTCTAGGCAGCGACATGGTTTTGGCCCAGAAACATGCCGTGTCGTTCACGTTTCTAGGCAGCGACATGGTTTTGGCCCAGCCGTTTATCAAGTCGTTCACGTTTCATGGGTTTTTTGCACGTTGACACCCAAGTCGTGCACGTTTCTACGCAGCGACATGGTTTTTGCCCAGAAACATGCCCTGTCGTTCACGTTTCTAGGCAGCGACATGGTTTTGGCCCAGCCGTTTATCAAGTTGCTCACGTTTCATGGGTTTTTTGCACGTTGACACCCAAGTCGTGCACGTTTCTAGGCAGTGACATGGTTTTGGCAGAGAAACATGCCGTGTCGTTCACGTTTCTAGGCAGCGACATGGTTTTGGCCCAGCCGTTTATCAAGTTGCTCACGTTTCATTGGTTTTTTGCACGTTGACACCCAAGTCGTGCACGTTTCTAGGCAGCGACATGCTTTTGGCCCAGAAACATGCCGTGTCGTTCATGTTTCTAGGCAGCGACATGGTTTTGGCCCAGCCGTTTATCAAGTCGTTCACGTTTCATGGGTTTTTTGCACGTTGACACCCAAGTCGTGCACGTTTCTACGCAGCGACATGGTTTTGGCCCAGAAACATGCCGTGTCGTTCACGTTTCTAGGCAGCGACATGGTTTTGGCCCAGCCGTTTATCAAGTTGCTCACGTTTCATGTGTTTTTTGCACGTTGACACCCAAGTCGTGCACGTTTCTAGGCAGCGACATGCTTTTGGCCCAGAAACATGCCGTGTCATTCACGTTTCTAGGCAGCGACATGGTTTTGGCCCAGCCGTTTATCAAGTCGTTCACGTTTCATGGGTTTTTTGCACGTTGACACCCAAGTCGTGCACGTTTCTACGCAGTGACATGGTTTTGGCCCAGAAACATGCCATGTCGTTCACGTTTCTAGGCAGCGACATGGTTTTGGCCCAGCCGTTTATCAAGTTGCTCACGTTTCATGGGTTTTTTGCACGTTGACACCCAAGTCGTGCACGTTTCTAGGCAGTGACATGGTTTTGGCCCAGAAATATGCCGTGTCGTTCACGTTTCTAGGCAGCTACATGGTTTTGGCCCAGCCGTTTATCAAGTTGCTCACGTTTCATGGGTTTTTTGCACGTTGACACCCAAGTCGTGCACGTTTCTAGGCAGCGACATGGTTTTGGCCCAGAAACATGCCGTGTCGTTCATGTTTCTAGGCAGCGACATGGTTTTGGCCCAGCCGTTTATCAAGTCATTCACGTTTCATGGGTTTTTTGCACGTTGACACCCAAGTCGTGCACGTTTCTACGCAGCGACATGGTTTTGGCCCAGAAACATGCCGTGTCGTTCACGTTTCTAGGGAGCGACATGGTTTTGGCCCAGCCGTTTCTCAAGTCGTTCACGTTTCATGGGTTTTTTGCACGTTGACACCCAAGTCGTGCACGTTTCTAGGCAGCGACATGGTTTTGGCCCAGAAACATGCCGTGTCGTTCACGTTTCTAGGCAGCGACATGGTTTTGGCCCAGCCGTTTATCAAGTTGCTCACGTTTCATGTGTTTTTTGCACGTTGACACCCAAGTCGTGCACGTTTCTAGGCAACGACATGGTTTTGGCCCAGAAACATGCCGTGTCGTTCACGTTTCTAGGCAGCGACATGGTTTTGGCCCAGCCGTTTATCAAGTCATTCACGTTTCATGGGTTTTTTGCACGTTGACACCCAAGTCGTGCACGTTTCTACGCAGCGACATGGTTTTGGCCCAGAAACATGCCATGTCGTTCACGTTTCTAGGCAGCGACATGGTTTTGGCCCAGCCGTTTATCAAGTTGCTCACGTTTCATGGGTTTTTTGCACGTTGACCACCCAAGTCGTGCACGTTTCTAGGCAGCGAGATGGTTTTGGCCCAGAAACATGCCGTGTCGTTCCCCGTTTCTAGCGCAGCGACATGGTTTTGGCCCAGCCGTCTATCAAGTTGCTCACGTTTCATGGGTTTTTTGCACGTTGGACAACCCAAGTCGTGCACGTTTCTAGGCAGCGACATGGTTTTGGCCAAGAAACATGCCGTGTCGTTCAGGTTTCTAGGCAGCGACATGGTTTTGGCCCAGAAAACATGCCGTGTCGTTCAGGTTTCTAGGCAGCGACATGGTTTTGGCCAGCCGTTTCTCAAGTCGTTCACGTTTCATGGGTTTTTTGCACGTTGACACCCAAGTCGTGCACGTTTCTAGGCGGCGACATGGTTTTGGCCCAGAAACATGCCATGTCGTTCACGTTTCTAGGCAGCGACATGGTTTTGGCCCAGCCGTTTCTCAAGTCGTTCACGTTTCATGGGTTTTTTGCACGTTGACACCCAAGTTGTGCACGTTTCTAGGCAGCGACATGGTTTTGGCCCAGCCGTTTCTCAAGTCGTTCACGTTTCATGGGTTTTTTTGCACGTTGACACCCAAGTCGTGCACGTTTCTAGGCAGCGACATGGTTTTGGCCCAGTCGTTTCTCAAGTTGCTCACGTTTCATGGGTTTTTTGCACGTTGACACCCAAGTCGTGCACGTTTCTAGGCAGCGACATGGTTTTGGCCCAGAAACATGCCATGTCGTTCACGTTTCTAGGCAGCGACATGGTTTTGGCCCAGCCGTTTCTCAAGTCGTTCACGTTTCATGGGTTTTTTGCACGTTGACACCCAAGTCGTGCACGTTTCTAGGCAGCGACATGGTTTTGGCCCAGAAACATGCCATGTCGTTCACGTTTCTAGGCAGCGACATGGTTTTGGCCCAGCCGTTTCTCAAGTCGTTCATGTTTCATGGGTTTTTTGCACGTTGACACCCAAGTCCGTGCACGTTTCTAGGCAGTGACATGGTTTTGGCCCAGAAACATGCCGTGTCGTTCACGTTTCTAGGCAGCGACATGGTTTTGGCCCAGCCGTTTATCAAGTTGCTCACGTTTCATGGGTTTTTTGCACGTTGACACCCAAGTCGTGCACGTTTCTAGGCAGCGACATGGTTTTGGCCCAGAAACATGCGTGTCGTTCACGTTTCTAGGCAGCGACATGGTTTTGCCCAGCCGTTTATCAAGTCATTCACGTTTCATGGGTTTTTTGCACGTTGACACCCAAGTCGTGCACGTTTCTACGCAGCGACATGGTTTTGGCCCAGAAACATGCCGTGTCGTTCATGTTTCTAGGGAGCGACATGGTTTTGGCCCAGCCGTTTCTCAAGTCGTTCACGTTTCATGGGTTTTTTGCACGTTGACACCCAAGTCGTGCACGTTTCTAGGCAGCGACATGGTTTTGGCCCAGAAACATGCCGTGTCGTTCACGTTTCTAGGCAGCGACATGGTTTTGGCCCAGCCGTTTATCAAGTTGCTCACGTTTCATGGGTTTTTTGCACGTTGACACCCAAGTCGTGCACGTTTCTAGGCAACGACATGGTTTTGGCCCAGAAACATGCCGTGTCGTTCACGTTTCTAGGCAGCGACATGGTTTTGGCCCAGCCGTTTATCAAGTCATTCACGTTTCATGGGTTTTTTGCACGTTGACACCCAAGTCGTGCACGTTTCTACGCAGCGACATGGTTTTGGCCCAGAAACATGCCATGTCGTTCACGTTTCTAGGCAGCGACATGGTTTTGGCCCAGCCGTTTATCAAGTTGCTCACGTTTCATGGGTTTTTTGCACGTTGACACCCAAGTCGTGCACGTTTCTAGGCAGCGAGATGGTTTTGGCCCAGAAACATGCCGTGTCGTTCACGTTTCTAGGCAGCGACATGGTTTTGGCCCAGCCGTCTATCAAGTTGCTCACGTTTCATGGGTTTTTTGCACGTTGACACCCAAGTCGTGCACGTTTCTAGGCAGCGACATGGTTTTGGCCAAGAAACATGCCGTGTCGTTCACGTTTCTAGGCAGCGACATGGTTTTGGCCCAGAAACATGCCGTGTCGTTCAGGTTTCTAGGCAGCGACATGGTTTTGGCCCAGCCGTTTCTCAAGTCGTTCACGTTTCATGGGTTTTTTGCACGTTGACACCCAAGTCGTGCACGTTTCTAGGCGGCGACATGGTTTTGGCCCAGAAACATGCCATGTCGTTCACGTTTCTAGGCAGCGACATGGTTTTGGCCCAGCCGTTTCTCAAGTCGTTCACGTTTCATGGGTTTTTTGCACGTTGACACCCAAGTCGTGCACGTTTCTAGGCAGCGACATGGTTTTGGCCCAGCCGTTTCTCAAGTCGTTCACGTTTCATGGGTTTTTTGCACGTTGACACCCAAGTCGTGCACGTTTCTAGGCAGCGACATGGTTTTGGCCCAGTCGTTTCTCAAGTTGCTCACGTTTCATGGGTTTTTTGCACGTTGACACCCAAGTCGTGCACGTTTCTAGGCAGCGACATGGTTTTGGCCCAGAAACATGCCATGTCGTTCACGTTTCTAGGCAGCGACATGGTTTTGGCCCAGCCGTTTCTCAAGTCGTTCACGTTTCATGGGTTTTTTGCACGTTGACACCCAAGTCGTGCACGTTTCTAGGCAGCGAGATGGTTTTGGCCCAGAAACATGCCGTGTCGTTCACGTTTCTAGGCAGCGACATGGTTTTGGCCCAGCCGTCTATCAAGTTGCTCACGTTTCATGGGTTTTTTGCACGTTGACACCCAAGTCGTGCACGTTTCTAGGCAGCGACATGGTTTTGGCCAAGAAACATGCCGTGTCGTTCACGTTTCTAGGCAGCGACATGGTTTTGGCCCAGAAACATGCCGTGTCGTTCAGGTTTCTAGGCAGCGACATGGTTTTGGCCCAGCCATTTCTCAAGTCGTTCACGTTTCATGGGTTTTTTGCACGTTGACACCCAAGTCGTGCACGTTTCTAGGCAGCGACATGGTTTTGGCCCAGCCGTTTCTCAAGTCGTTCACGTTTCATGGGTTTTTTGCACGTTGACACCCAAGTCGTGCACGTTTCTAGGCAGCGACATGGTTTTGGCCCAGCCGTTTCTCAAGTCGTTAACGTTTCATGGGTTTTTTGCACGTTGACACCCAAGTCGTGCACGTTTCTAGGCAGCGACATGGTTTTGGCCCAGTCGTTTCTCAAGTTGCTCACGTTTCATGGGTTTTTTGCACGTTGACACCCAAGTCGTGCACGTTTCTAGGCAGCGACATGGTTTTGGCCCAGAAACATGCCATGTCGTTCACGTTTCTAGGCAGCGACATGGTTTTGGCCCAGCCGTTTCTCAAGTCGTTCACGTTTCATGGGTTTTTTGCACGTTGACACCCAAGTCGTGCATGTTTCTAGGCAGGGACATGGTTTTGGCCCAGAAACATGCCGTGTCGTTCACGTTTCTAGGCAGCGACATGGTTTTGGCCCAGCCGTTTATCAAGTTGCTCACGTTTCATGGGTTTTTTGCACGTTGACACCCAAGTCGTGCACGTTTCTAGGCAGCGACATGCTTTTGGCCCAGAAACATGCCGTGTCGTTCAGGTTTCTAGGCAGCGACATGGTTTTGGCCCAGAAACATGCCGTGTCGTTCAGGTTTCTAGGCAGCGACATGGTTTTGGCCCAGCCGTTTCTCAAGTCGTTCACGTTTCATGGGTTTTTTGCACGTTGACACCCAAGTCGTGCACGTTTCTAGGCGGCGACATGGTTTTGGCCCAGAAACATGCCATGTCGTTCACGTTTCTAGGCAGCGACATGGTTTTGGCCCAGCCGTTTCTCAAGTCGTTCACGTTTCATGGGTTTTTTGCACGTTGACACCCAAGTTGTGCACGTTTCTAGGCAGCGACATGGTTTTGGCCCAGCCGTTTCTCAAGTCGTTCACGTTTCATGGGTTTTTTGCACGTTGACACCCAAGTCGTGCACGTTTCTAGGCAGCGACATGGTTTTGGCCCAGTGGTTTCTCAAGTTGCTCACGTTTCATGGGTTTTTTGCACGTTGACACCCAAGTCGTGCACGTTTCTAGGCAGCGACATGGTTTTGGCCCAGAAACATGCCATGTCGTTCACGTTTCTAGGCAGCGACATGGTTTTGGCCCAGCCGTTTCTCAAGTCGTTCACGTTTCATGGGTTTTTTTGCACGTTGACACCCAAGTCGTGCACGTTTCTAGGCAGCGACATGGTTTTGGCCCAGAAACATGCCATGTCGTTCACGTTTCTAGGCAGCGACATGGTTTTGGCCCAGCCGTTTCTCAAGTCGTTCATGTTTCATGGGTTTTTTGCACGTTGACACCCAAGTCGTGCACGTTTCTAGGCAGTGACATGGTTTTGGCCCAGAAACATGCCGTGTCGTTCACGTTTCTAGGCAGCGACATGGTTTTGGCCCAGCCGTTTATCAAGTTGCTCACGTTTCATGGGTTTTTTGCACGTTGACACCCAAGTCGTGCACGTTTCTAGGCAGCGACATGGTTTTGGCCCAGAAACATGCCGTGTCGTTCACGTTTCTAGGCAGCGACATGGTTTTGCCCAGCCGTTTATCAAGTCATTCACGTTTCATGGGTTTTTTGCACGTTGACACCCAAGTCGTGCACGTTTCTACGCAGCGACATGGTTTTGGCCCAGAAACATGCCGTGTCGTTCATGTTTCTAGGGAGCGACATGGTTTTGGCCCAGCCGTTTCTCAAGTCGTTCACGTTTCATGGGTTTTTTGCACGTTGACACCCAAGTCGTGCACGTTTCTAGGCAGCGACATGGTTTTGGCCCAGAAACATGCCGTGTCGTTCACGTTTCTAGGCAGCGACATGGTTTTGGCCCAGCCGTTTATCAAGTTGCTCACGTTTCATGGGTTTTTTGCACGTTGACACCCAAGTCGTGCACGTTTCTAGGCAACGACATGGTTTTGGCCCAGAAACATGCCGTGTCGTTCACGTTTCTAGGCAGCGACATGGTTTTGGCCCAGCCGTTTATCAAGTCATTCACGTTTCATGGGTTTTTTGCACGTTGACACCCAAGTCGTGCACGTTTCTACGCAGCGACATGGTTTTGGCCCAGAAACATGCCATGTCGTTCACGTTTCTAGGCAGCGACATGGTTTTGGCCCAGCCGTTTATCAAGTTGCTCACGTTTCATGGGTTTTTTGCACGTTGACACCCAAGTCGTGCACGTTTCTAGGCAGCGAGATGGTTTTGGCCCAGAAACATGCCGTGTCGTTCACGTTTCTAGGCAGCGACATGGTTTTGGCCCAGCCGTCTATCAAGTTGCTCACGTTTCATGGGTTTTTTGCACGTTGACACCCAAGTCGTGCACGTTTCTAGGCAGCGACATGGTTTTGGCCAAGAAACATGCCGTGTCGTTCACGTTTCTAGGCAGCGACATGGTTTTGGCCCAGAAACATGCCGTGTCGTTCAGGTTTCTAGGCAGCGACATGGTTTTGGCCCAGCCGTTTCTCAAGTCGTTCACGTTTCATGGGTTTTTTGCACGTTGACACCCAAGTCGTGCACGTTTCTAGGCGGCGACATGGTTTTGGCCCAGAAACATGCCATGTCGTTCACGTTTCTAGGCAGCGACATGGTTTTGGCCCAGCCGTTTCTCAAGTCGTTCACGTTTCATGGGTTTTTTGCACGTTGACACCCAAGTCGTGCACGTTTCTAGGCAGCGACATGGTTTTGGCCCAGCCGTTTCTCAAGTCGTTCACGTTTCATGGGTTTTTTTGCACGTTGACACCCAAGTCGTGCACGTTTCTAGGCAGCGACATGGTTTTGGCCCAGTCGTTTCTCAAGTTGCTCACGTTTCATGGGTTTTTTGCACGTTGACACCCAAGTCGTGCACGTTTCTAGGCAGCGACATGGTTTTGGCCCAGAAACATGCCATGTCGTTCACGTTTCTAGGCAGCGACATGGTTTTGGCCCAGCCGTTTCTCAAGTCGTTCACGTTTCATGGGTTTTTTGCACGTTGACACCCAAGTCGTGCACGTTTCTAGGCAGCGAGATGGTTTTGGCCCAGAAACATGCCGTGTCGTTCACGTTTCTAGGCAGCGACATGGTTTTGGCCCAGCCGTCTATCAAGTTGCTCACGTTTCATGGGTTTTTTGCACGTTGACACCCAAGTCGTGCACGTTTCTAGGCAGCGACATGGTTTTGGCCAAGAAACATGCCGTGTCGTTCACGTTTCTAGGCAGCGACATGGTTTTGGCCCAGAAACATGCCGTGTCGTTCAGGTTTCTAGGCAGCGACATGGTTTTGGCCCAGCCATTTCTCAAGTCGTTCACGTTTCATGGGTTTTTTGCACGTTGACACCCAAGTCGTGCACGTTTCTAGGCAGCGACATGGTTTTGGCCCAGCCGTTTCTCAAGTCGTTCACGTTTCATGGGTTTTTTGCACGTTGACACCCAAGTCGTGCACGTTTCTAGGCAGCGACATGGTTTTGGCCCAGCCGTTTCTCAAGTCGTTCACGTTTCATGGGTTTTTTGCACGTTGACACCCAAGTCGTGCACGTTTCTAGGCAGCGACATCGTTTTGGCCCAGTCGTTTCTCAAGTTGCTCACGTTTCATGGGTTTTTTGCACGTTGACACCCAAGTCGTGCACGTTTCTAGGCAGCGACATGGTTTTGGCCCAGAAACATGCCATGTCGTTCACGTTTCTAGGCAGCGACATGGTTTTGGCCCAGCCGTTTCTCAAGTCGTTCACGTTTCATGGGTTTTTTGCACGTTGACACCCAAGTCGTGCACGTTTCTAGGCAGGGACATGGTTTTGGCCCAGAAACATGCCGTGTCGTTCACGTTTCTAGGCAGCGACATGGTTTTGGCCCAGCCGTTTATCAAGTTGCTCACGTTTCATGGGTTTTTTGCACGTTGACACCCAAGTCGTGCACGTTTCTAGGCAGCGACATGCTTTTGGCCCAGAAACATGCCGTGTCGTTCACGTTTCTAGGCAGCGACATGGTTTTGGCCCAGCCGTTTATCAAGTCATTCACGTTTCATGGGTTTTTTGCACGTTGACACCCAAGTCGTGCACGTTTCTACGCAGCGACATGGTTTTGGCCCAGAAACATGCCGTGTCGTTCACGTTTCTAGGGAGCGACATGGTTTTGGCCCAGCCGTTTCTCAAGTCATTCACGTTTCATGGGTTTTTTGCACGTTGACACCCAAGTCGTGCACGTTTCTAGGCAGCGACATGGTTTTGGCCCAGAAACATGCCGTGTCGTTCACGTTTCTAGGCAGCGACATGGTTTTGGCCCAGCCGTTTATCAAGTTGCTCACGTTTCATGGGTTTTTTGCACGTTGACACCCAAGTCGTGCACGTTTCTAGGCAACGACATGGTTTTGGCCCAGAAACATGCCGTGTCGTTCACGTTTCTAGGCAGCGACATGGTTTTGGCCCAGCCGTTTATCAAGTCATTCACGTTTCATGGGTTTTTTGCACGTTCACACCCAAGTCGTGCACGTTTCTACGCAGCGACATGGTTTTGGCCCAGAAACATGCCATGTCGTTCACGTTTCTAGGCAGCGACATGGTTTTGGCCCAGCCGTTTATCAAGTTGCTCACGTTTCATGGGTTTTTTGCACGTTGACACCCAAGTCGTGCACGTTTCTAGGCAGCGAGATGGTTTTGGCCCAGAAACATGCCGTGTCGTTCACGTTTCTAGGCAGCGACATGGTTTTGGCCCAGCCGTCTATCAAGTTGCTCACGTTTCATGGGTTTTTTGCACGTTGACACCCAAGTCGTGCACGTTTCTAGGCAGCGACATGGTTTTGGCCAAGAAACATGCCGTGTCGTTCACGTTTCTAGGCAGCGACATGGTTTTGGCCCAGAAACATGCCGTGTCGTTCAGGTTTCTAGGCAGCGACATGGTTTTGGCCCAGCCGTTTCTCAAGTCGTTCACGTTTCATGGGTTTTTTGCACGTTGACACCCAAGTCGTGCACGTTTCTAGGCGGCGACATGGTTTTGGCCCAGAAACATGCCATGTCGTTCACGTTTCTAGGCAGTGACATGGTTTTGGCCCAGCCGTTTCTCAAGTCGTTCACGTTTCATGGGTTTTTTGCACGTTGACACCCAAGTCGTGCACGTTTCTAGGCAACGACATGGTTTTGGCCCAGCCGTTTCTCAAGTCGTTCACGTTTCATGGGTTTTTTGCACGTTGACACCCAAGTCGTGCACGTTTCTAGGCAGCGACATGGTTTTGGCCCAGTCGTTTCTCAAGTTGCTCATGTTTCATGGGTTTTTTGCACGTTGACACCCAAGTCGTGCACGTTTCTAGGCAGCGACATGGTTTTGGCCCAGAAACATGCCATGTCGTTCACGTTTCTAGGCAGCGACATGGTTTTGGCCCAGCCGTTTCTCAAGTCGTTCACGTTTCATGGGTTTTTTGCACGTTGACACCCAAGTCGTGCACGTTTCTAGGCAGCGACATGGTTTTGGCCCAGAAACATGCCATGTCGTTCACATTTCTAGGCAGCGACATGGTTTTGGCCCAGCCGTTTCTCAAGTCGTTCACGTTTCATGGGTTTTTTGCACGTTGACACCCAAGTCGTGCACGTTTCTAGGCAGGGACATGGTTTTGGCCCAGAAACATGCCGTGTCGTTCACGTTTCTAGGCAGCGACATGGTTTTGGCCCAGCCGTTTATCAAGTTGCTCACGTTTCATGTGTTTTTTGCACGTTGACACCCAAGTCGTGCACGTTTCCAGGCAGCGACATGCTTTTGGCCCAGAAACATGCCGTGTCGTTCACGTTTCTAGGCAGCGACATGGTTTTGGCCCAGCCGTTTATCAAGTCGTTCACGTTTCATGGGTTTTTTGCACGTTGACACCCAAGTCGTGCACGTTTCTACGCAGCGACATGGTTTTGGCCCAGAAACATGCCCTGTCGTTCACGTTTCTAGGCAGCGACATGGTTTTGGCCCAGCCGTTTATCAAGTTGCTCACGTTTCATGGGTTTTTTGCACGTTGACACACAAGTCGTGCACGTTTCTAGGCAGTGACATGGTTTTGGCCCAGAAACATGCCGTGTCGTTCACGTTTCTAGGCAGCGACATGGTTTTGGCCCAGCCGTTTATCAAGTTGCTCACGTTTCATTGGTTTTTTGCACGTTGACACCCAAGTCGTGCACGTTTCTAGGCAGCGACATGCTTTTGGCCCAGAAACATGCCGTGTCGTTCACGTTT
>JAHSPW020000021.1:70000-72500 GCA_019985065.2 Arctostaphylos glauca
TTCTTGGTTGCCTTGTCCAAGTAAGATCGAGCTATGTCGGCCTGCTCTTGCCATCCTTTGGCAAATTTGAATGCTGCGGGGCTCCTTCCGTCATACCCTGCTGCCATCGTGTGAGGTGTCAAAGGCTGTTGCCCGGTAGCCAGCTCGAATGGACTATGATTTGTGGACTCACTTTTCTGTAGGTTGTAAGAGAACTGAGCCACATCTAGAAGTTTTGCCCAATCTTGCTGGTTGGCACTAACAAAGTGCCTTAAGTATAACTCCAATAAAGCATTCACCCTCTCAGTTTGGCCATCGGTTTGGGGGTGAAAGCTAGTGGAGAAGTGCAAGTCCGACCCCAATAGTTTGAAGAGCTCGGTCCAAAACCTTCCTGTGAAGCGTGGATCTCGGTCACTGATGATTGTCCGAGGTACACCCCAATACTTCACCACATTCTTCATGAACAGCCGAGCTGCTTCTTCTGCCGTGCAATCTGTTGGGGCAGCTATGAAGGTGGCATACTTAGAGAATCTGTCCACCACCACCATGATAGACCCGTACCCTTCTGACTTAGGCAATGCCGAGATAAAGTCCATGGTGACACTGTCCCATGGTCTTTCTGCAATGGGTAAGGGCTCCAGCAATCCTCCCGGTGGTTGCTGCTCAACCTTGTCTTGTTGACACACAAGACAAGTCTTCACGTATGCTTCCACATCATCCCTCATCCTGGGCCAGTAGTAAGCTGACTGTAATAGCGCTCTTGTCCGCCTTTGCCCTGGATGTCCAGCCCACTTAGTGTCGTGGCATTCCTTGATAAGGTTCCTTCGCAGGTTGCCCCACTTTGGAACATATAGGCGACTCCCCTTCGTGTACAGAATCCCATCTTGCACCCAGAAGCGTTTGGTTTTGCCATCGTTGGCTAGACTTATCAAGCTCTTAGCAAGGGCGTCATGTGGCAAGCCCTCCTTTATAAGATCCACGAGTTCTCCTTGGGGCTTACTGTTCATTGAGGCTAACTCTGCCTTCCGACTAAGTGCATCGGCCACCAAATTCGCCTTCCCTGGTTTGTACTCTAGCACATAGTCGAATTCTGCTAGGAAGTCCTGCCATCTAGCTTGTTTAGGGCTCAGCTTCTTCTGAGTTTGGAAGTAGCTAGTAGCAACATTATCTGTCTTTATCTCAAACTTGGACCCCAGCAGGTAGTGTCTCCAAGTACGCAAGCAATGGATGATCGCCGTCATCTCCTTTTCTTGCACCGTGTACCTCCGCTCGGTGTCATTGAGCTTGCGACTCTCATAGGCAATTGGATGCCCCTCCTGCATGAGTACTCCTCCAATAGCAAAGTCAGAGGCATCCGTATGTACCTCATATGGCTTGGCATGGTCGGGTAGTCCGAGAACCGGCTCCTCGGTCACGGCCTTCTTCAAGTCTTCAAAGGCATCCTGACACTTTTTGGACCACTCCCATGCCTTGTTCTTCTTCAAAAGGTCCGTTAAGGGGGCTGCCCGTGCCGAGTATCCCTTGATAAACCGCCGATAGTAATTAACCAAACCAAGGAAAGACCTTAGTTCGGTAACCCTTGTGGGAGCTTCCCACTCTTGGATAGCCTTCACTTTGTCTTGCTCCATCATAAGCTGGCCATCCATGATCTTGTGCCCCAGAAATGACACTTCCTTTGTGGCAAAGGAACACTTCTCCCTTTTGACATAGAGCTCGTTTTCCCTTAACACTTGGAATACAGTTCGTAGGTGATCCATATGTTCTTCCAATGTAGTGCTATATATGACGATGTCATCCAAGTAGACCACTACGAACTTGTCCAAGTAAGGGTGGAATACCTTATTCATCAAAGTGCAGAAAGTAGCTGGGGCATTGGTGAGGCCAAATGGCATCACTAGAAATTCGAATGACCCGTAGCGAGTCACGCAAGCCGTCTTAGGTTCATCCCCATCTGCTATTCTGACTTGATAGTACCCCGACCTTAAATCGAGTTTAGTGAAGTATCGAGCTCTACCAAGTTGATCAAATAAATCGGCAATCAACGGTATAGGATACTTGTTTTTGATGGTTACCTTGTTGAGTGCCCGATAGTCGATGCATAGTCGAAGTGATCCATCCTTCTTCTTTTGAAATAGCACTGGAGCACCATAAGGAGCTTTGGAAGGTTGAATGTAGCCAGCATCCAACAAGTCCTTCAACTGTCGCTTCAACTCCTCTAGCTCGGGTGGTGCCATTCTATAAGGGGCCTTGGCGGGTGGCAAGGTACCGGGTTCCAGCTCAATCCTGTGATCCACCTCCCTCCTTGGTGGAAGCTTCTTGGGTAGTTCGGATGGCATAACATCCTGAAACTCCGTCAATACTTTGCCAACTTCCTTGGGTAAATTTCCCAAGGTAGCATCCTCCTTTGGACTGGTAACGGCAGCTAGGTAAGTTAGCTCCCCCTTCTTGAAGCCTTTCTTCACTTGCATGGCTGAAAGGACCGGTGTCTTGAACCCACCGTTTGACGTTGCCTTCACCACGC
>JAHSPW020000021.1:77500-112500 GCA_019985065.2 Arctostaphylos glauca
CATCACGCCATACATTTTTGCGCATCGCACCTTTAATGCTTTGCACCGAAGTGCTCCGCACCGCAAGTACTACTGCACAAATTTCCCGCAAATGATGGTTACCCGCCAAGTGACACCCTTGGCATTATGAACAAAGGACTAGGCAATCCAAGCAAAGCAACAATTTAGGGAGGGGGATTGTCAAGCAAAGAGGGGGGTGTCCAGAAAGGGGGTAAGGACAGGGGGGATTGTCAAGCAAAGAGGGGGGGTGTCAAGAAAGGGGGTAGGCAATATGAACACAAGACTAGGCAATCTAAGCAAAGCAACGATTTTTTTTTTGGGGGGTGGGGGGGGGGGGGTGGAAGGAAGCACTACTACCTCTCAACAAAGAGACATCCCCTGGGCACATGCTGTAGATTTTAGGCTTGAAATACCATTAGCTAAGCATGCAAAGCCGTTCGGGGGTGACAATGCGTCCTCGAGGGCAGTTACATTTCCAATATTTCCATGCAAAAAACGGGGAGGAGCGTGAGGAGGGGGGGGGGGGCGCTCGGCAAGGAGGCATCCGGACATAGCTTGGCATGGTTAGTGTCTTACTTCTTGGAAGCCATTCACTAATCATGCCAAGCCATGTGGGGATGCCAATGTATCATCGAGGGTGGCCACTTTTGGTTGCCAAGCCATGCAAACCGACTTGTTGGTGAGCCCATCATTGGTAACATGAACAAAGGATTAGGCAATCCAAGCAAAACAATGGTTTTTTTTTTTTTTTTTGGGGCGGGGGGGGGGGGGGGATTGCCCAGCAAAGAAGGGAGGTGTCAAGAAAGGGGGTAAGACATCACGATTTAGGGAGGGGGGATTGTCAAGCAAAGAGGGGGGTGTGAAGAAAGGGGGTAAGGACATCACGCCATACATTTTTGCGCATCGCACCTTTAATGCTTTGCACCGAAGTGCTCCGCACCGCAAGTACTACTGCACAAATTTCCCGCAAATGATGGTTACCCGCCAAGTGACACCCTTGGCATTATGAACAAAGGACTAGGCAATCCAAGCAAATCAACGGTTTGAGAAGGGGGGGGGGGGGGAGGGGGCTCTCAGCATGGAGGCATCCGAACATAGCTTGGCATGGTCAGTGTCTGACTTCTTGCGAAGTCGTTCACCAATCATGCCAAGCCATGTTGGGATGCCAATGCTTCGAGGGTGGCCACTTTTTGGTTGCCAAGCCATGCCAACCGATTGTTGGCAACCCCTCTCAGCAAGAGGCATCCGAACATAGCTTGGCATGGTTAGTGTCTGACTTCTTGGGAAGCCGTTCACTAATCATGCCAAGCCATGTGGGGATGCCAATGCTTCGAGTGTGGCCACTTTTTGGTTGCCAAGCCATGCCAACCGACTGTTGGCGACCCCTCTCAGCAAGAGGCATCCGAACATATCTTGGCATGGTCAGTGTCTGACTTCTTAGGAAGCCGTTCACTAATCATGCCAAGCCATGTGGGGATGCCAATGCATCATCGAGGGTGGCCACTTCTTGGTTGCCAAGCCATGCCAACTGACTGTTGGCGACCCCTCTCAGCAAGAGGCATCCGTACATAGCTTGGCATGGTCAGTGTCTGACTTCTTGGGAAGCCATTCACTAATCATGCCAAGCCATGTGGGGATGCCAATGCATCATCGAGGGTGGCCACTTCTGGTTGCCAAGCCAAAAACGATGCCAACCGACTTGTCGGCAAGCCTTCCGAAGGAACACATCGTTGCCAAGGGTTGGCCGAGGCATGTGCATGCACTAGGCCACCCACGTAGGCCGTTTTGGGGTGCCCATGCCCAAAACAATGCCAACAAGCCTTCCAACCCGACCGGGGGTATTATTTCGATCATTTTTTCAGGCATTACCCTGGGCAAGGTGGCCGAGTTCGTTTTTGGTTGCCCAAGCCAAAATGGCATGCCAAGCACGTCTTGTGGGAATGCCCACGTGGTTGCCGAGTCTATTGCGTGCACTAGTCCGCCCGCGTTGGCCTTCTTGGGGTGCCCAAGCCCAAGACAGAGCCAAGAATCCTTCCGGGATGGGTGTCCGACTTCGTTTTTGGTTGCCCAAGCCAAAATGGCATGCCAAGCACGTCTTGTGGGCATGCACACGTGGTTGCCGAGTCTCTTGCATGCACTAGTCCGCCCACGTTGGCCGTTTTGGGGTGCCGAAGCCCAAGACGGAGCCACGAATCCTTCCGGGACGGGTGTCCGAGTTTCGATTTTGGTTGCTCAAGCGAAAATGGCATGCCAAGCATGTGAAACCCCGATCCTTTTAATCAATTAAATTATTTAGAAAATTTTAAATTTTAAGTTTATAATTATTAATTTGATGGAATTTAAAAAAAAAATGATTCTTTGGCCTAAATTCAAATTTTAACGAAAATATCGGTAGTGTGATGATGTTATTAATTTAACCGACGAGAGACACAGAAATTATGTCTGATCATTCGAAATTACCGAATTTGCAATATTTTCGATTGTGTAGATATATAAATTTATATACATTAATTTTACGAGGTTTGTCCGCGATCGAAATTGATCAGATTTTGTACCGAACAGTCGAGACGGGACCGGGTAGGCCCAACCTATTTTCTCATGGTTAGGAATTGTAGGTCATCATGAATATATTTTTCCTTGATCTTACTTATAACATACACTAAGATTTTAATCATGCATGCATTAAAAAAAAAAAGAAATTAAAAACACAAAAATAATTTGTCAAGGCCAATAAAAATGCATGCAAAGCTTGGGAAGCATGTGCTACTTCCCTTTTTGTGTTTTACACGGCAGAATAGACACACATGTCATATGCACATTAGGATTTTCCTATATATTACACACACACCTCACAAGCACACTAGCACTTTACACATTTGAGATTCCTAGCAATTTTAGAGAGAGAGAGAGAAGGAGAGGAGCCAAGCTAGCAAGGGTGAGTTAGAGAAGGCTCGGGTTAGACTCGGGTCAGTCTCGGGACGTGCTCGGGACGCTCGAATCCGAAGCAAAACGCAACCGGAGATACCGACTTTCATTCATCCTCTTTACGCACCTTACGTTTATATGCGTTTCGTTTTTATTTCGTTTCATTTCGGGTCGAGATTTCTGATAATATATGTAGCTAAGACACCATACTACTCATGCATGTTCAAACCCGGGGTCGTTAGGTTGAAAAATACGAAGTTTTTGCCGTTTGAACGGAAAAAAGTACACTGTCCAGTTTTACCGGTAGTAAGCCTTGCTAAATCACTCGGAGTTTTTATTCTACAACTTTTCTACGAAAAATACTTATTAGGAGTTGTAGTTGACACATTTTAGCACGCATACATGATGGACCCGAGGCTCGAAGGGCTCGAGAATGGGAGTAACGGGCTGTCGAACGCAGCAGCTGATGGGTGCAATTTCTGGGCAGATTGCACTGCCCAGTTTTGGACAGTGCATTTCGTCTTTCTCGTTTCGTTTCGAGTCAAGATTTTTGATAAGAGTTGTAGCTAAGACACCATACTACTCGTACATGTTCAAACCCGGGGTGGTTATGTTGAAAAAAACGAAGTTTTGGCCATCCGAACGACAAAATGTACACTGCCAGATTTTACCGGTAACATACCTTGCTAAATCACTCGGAGTTTTTATTCTACTATACTTCTGCGAAAAATACTTATTAGGGGTTGTAGACGACACATTTTAGCACGCATGCATGTTAGACTCGAGGCTCGGAAGGCTCGGGAATGGGAGAAACTCACTGTCGAACGCAGCTGGTTTTTCAGCTGTTGAAACGCAGCAACTGGGCAGATTACACTGCCCAGTTTTGGACAGTTTTGGGCAGCCCCTATTTGGGCAGTTCGGGCAGAGCTGACTTGGGATGGATTCGGGTCAGTTTTGACACAACTTACTAGACTTAGTCCGCGTTAAAACTCGCATGGGCATTACTTGAGTTCCAAAACGAAAAATATTATTTTTACCGGTAACTTGCGTTTGAACCAAAACATTTTTAGACCCAACCCGAGACTTAGTGGTTGACCGAAACTCGTCACTTAACCCATAAAAACAGTACCTTAGCCGAACACTTAGAAAAAAATTAGACCACGTGACCCTTGGACACATCGAACGCCGTTTTTGACACGAGTCTAATAAACCATCGGAATATGCAATTTTTTACTAAAAAAAATAAAATAAATAAATTAGGTTACGATCATGCTAAATCCCGTGACCCTTATGGTAGATCCCGAAGTCGGTGACGCGTAGGGCAATACGAGAGCTTTCGGGCGAATGACTATCGAGGTGAGTTTTGTTATGCCTTGTTTACCGATTTTAGGAAAAAATGTACATATTTATCTTTTTTGACAAAAATTCATGTATTTAGTATCCATGTTATTCGTATTGAAATCAATTAAAGGAATATTGAGATATTTATCGAAATCATGCAAATTGCTGGAATTATGAAAATTGGCATAATTGAGAAGTTTGCAAATTTGACATGTTTGGTAGAAATGTGGTTGATAAATAATATTTCCATGCTATTTGGATTTACTTTTATAGATTACCGAGGAAATTATCGATTAAATGTTCATACGGTGCCCCGACCGCCAGGGGATAAGAAATATGGTGAGGTGAATGAAATTAGGTGAAAGGATCGACGACCGATAGATCCGCCGGATGACGTCATGCCGATTTTATATCTGATAGGGTAGCTCCCTATATTCGGTGACCGTTGAACAAATTAACTGAATATTATTCTAAATGGAATTTGTTCCTAGAAGTGAAAATTCACTTGGAATCTGAAATGAGAAGTTTGACTTCAGAAAAAGAATTAGGATTCTTTATAAATGTGACGGATCACTTGGCATAATTGTGAACTATAAATTATTTTAAATTGCACGTATACGAGAAAAGTCATTTTCTGCCTGAAATTCGATAAGCATTGTTATAACGAAATTCACACTAGCCTAGTGCTTAAGAGTTGTTGTTGATTACAACTACAGGTGCTTTCGAAGTCGAGGACGCTGCGTGATTTTGTGTATCTTCGCCAAGTTATTAAATTTTCATGTTGTTAGTAATGTACTTTCTATTTCAGACTTATGTTTTTGTACTTTTTGATACCTGGTCGAGCCGCCTGTGGCCGAGCCGAGGATTCTACTATGGATGATGTAATAGTTAATTTATCACTAGCACTTTGGGAGTATTTTTTTAATGTTATTCCGCATTTTTTTTATATCGCACTCTGATATTATGGGAATCCCTAAACCAGTTTTATAAATTAAGGCCTTGATGGATTAAACCCCATCGGCCGGTCGCGACCATGTGTTTTGAGACGGGTCGTGACAAAGGGTGGTATCAGAGCATGGTTTTCGGATTTTAAAATAAAACCCCGGTGCTATGAGATTTGAGACACGATGATCACACACTTGGATGTAATAGTTACTTGGCTATGTATTATTACCTACGTAACTTGTATAAATAAGTAACGATTACGCTTGGGCCAGTACTAACAAGACTATATCTTGTGTACTGTCGGATGAAAGGAGTGAAGTGATCCTTTTGTCCTCTATTTACTTTGCATCTTTACTTCAGATGGTGAGGACTCGGACGAATGGAAATGCCAGCGGGAGTGAAAGCGGGAACGGAGGCAACGAAATGGCAGAAATGAGGGCCATGATGCAGACACTCATTGGGGCTATGCAAGCCCAACAGCAGGCGTTCGAATGTCAAGCACAACAAGCCGCACCTCAACAGCAGTCAGTGCCACACCCCAGTCCACAAGTACCAACAGGAGCAGAAAATAACAACCAACAAGACCCACCTATCGATGTCCCTACGGCAGATGTCGCGCTCACTCGCGAATTTCTAAAACTGAAACCGCCAACATATAATGGAGGCATGGATGCAGTGCGAGCGAACGAATGGCTAGCTGAATTGGAGAAGAACTTTCGACTAATTGGGTGCACAGAATTGCAGAAGGTGGAAATTGGAGCGTACCTACTGACAGGAGAAGCTAACCGATGGTGGAACATGAAGAGAGTTGGGGAGCCAAGGATGGTTTGGACCAGATTCGTGGAGATCTTCAAAGAGAAGTATATGCCCAGAGCAATGCAGCACGCTAAGTGTGCAGAATTCGAACAACTTCGGCAAAGAGGACCTATGACCGTTGCGGACTATGAAGCAGAGTTCACCAATCTTGCAGAGTACGCCCCACATCTGGTGGGAACAGAGGACATGAAGGCTCGAAGATTCGAAGAAGGGCTGAGACACGACATCAAGAAGGTGGTGCGACCTCTACAACTGCCCACATATGCTGAGGTGTTGGATCGAGCGATTTTGGTTGAACAAGATGCTGACGAGTTCAGGAAATACCACGAGAATCGAAAGCGGAAGAACTCTGGAGTTGGAGGATCGGGAAATCACAACCAGAAGAGACAGAACAACAGAAACAATGAAAATCGAGGACAAAGGCCACCTTGTAACACCTGCGGAAAACTTCACGGAGGAGAATGCTGGAGGAAGGTAGAGGCCGGGAAATGTTTCGGATGCGGACAAGTTGGACACATTCGAAAGAATTGCCCAAATGTTAGGACAGGGGCTAACACTGTTCCAATCGGAGGTCAAGGTGGCCAAGTGCAGAGGAACAATGACAGACAGGTAGCTAGGCCTGGGGAAAATAGGAACAACAACAACAATCAAGGGAATCGTAACAACAACGGGCAGCGACACGGTCGAGCTTTTGCCATCATTCCAGGGGACCAAGCCAACAATGAAAACGTGGTCGCAGGTAACATTATGATCGATTCTCTACCAGCATATGCACTTTTTGACTCTGGTTCTTTGCATACATTTGTGTCCAAGTCTTTTGCCATTAAGATGAATAGGGAGGCCGAACCTTTGGGTTATGACTTATTGATTTCCCAACCTATGAGTAAGGGCGCGGTTTGCTCTACCAAGTATAGAGACTGTAATGTTTACATTGACGGCCTATGAATGATTACGGATCTGATTCCGTTGGATATGAAGCATTTCGATATCATTTTTGGTATGGATTGGTTGTCCAAATTTGGGGCAACAATTGACTGTGCTAATAAGCGTGTTGTATTTAAAAAACTCGATGGAGAGGAGATTAGATTTTCGGGCGAGAGAGTGATTACACCCCTGTGTTTCGTGTCTATGACTCGAGCCCGACGACTTTTGCAGAAGGGTTGTCGAGGATACCTATGTAGTATTTTGCCGACTTCGTCGGAGGGCACTTCGGTTGCCAACATTCCTATTGTATGTGATTTTCCTGATGTTTTTCCTGATGAATTACCCGGGATACCAACTGAACGGGTAATAAGTTTCTCTGTTGATATCGTTCCCGGAACACAACCAATATCCAAAGCGCCATATAGAATGGCCCCAGCTGAACTAAAAGAGTTAAAGATACAACTAGACGAATTACGACAAAGGCTTCATTCGACCCAGTTCGTCGCCTTGGGGAGCGCCAGTTTTATTCGTTAAAAAGAAGGATGGAACGATGCGTCTATGTATTGATTACCGAGAGCTGAACAAGGTCACCATAAAAAACCGTTATCCACTTCCGAGAATTGACGATCTATTCGACCAGTTGCAAGGAGCCACGGTGTTTTCAAAGATTGACTTACGATCAGGATATCACCAGCTTAGAGTCAAGGCTGAAGATGTAGAAAAGTTAGCCTTTCGAACTCGTTATGGGCATTACGAGTTCTTGGTAATGCCATTCGGAGTGACCAATGCACCGGCAGTCTTCATGGACATGATTAATCGTGTATTCAAGCAGTACCTTGATGATTTTGTTATCGTTTTTATTGACGACATTCTCATTTATTCCAAGAATGAAGAGCAGCACGCTAAACACCTGCAAACCATACTACAGAAGCTGAGGGAGGAGAAGTTGTATGCCAAGCTCAAGAAGTGTGAGTTTTGGCTAAGAAGCGTGAACTTTTTAGGACACATTATCAATGGCAACGGGATTTCGGTAGATGCTCAGAAAATCGAAGCGATTATAGATTGGCCAAGGCCTACGACTGTCACAGAAGTTCGAAGTTTCTTGGGACTCGCAGGGTACTATCGGAGGTTCGTCCAAGATTTCTCAAGGATTGCTACGCCTATGACCGAATTGACTCGCAAGGGGGAACCATTTGTCTGGACCGACAAACGAGAGGAATGCTTCCAAGAACTTAAGAAGAGGCTTACGTCAGCACCAATTCTCACGCTACCAGAAGGCACTGAAGGTTTTGCGATCTACAGCGATGCATCTTATCAAGGGCTTGGGTGTGTCCTTATGCAACACGGCAAGGTTATCGCATATGCTTCCCGCCAGCTGAAGATTCACGAGAAAAACTACCCAACGCACGACTTAGAATTGGCAGCAGTGATTTTTGCCCTAAAAATCTGGCGCCACTACCTTTATGGAGTCACTTGCGACGTTTTCACTGACCATAAGAGCCTGAAGTATATTTTCACGCAGAAGGAGTTGAACTTACGGCAGCGACGATGGCTTGAGCTGATGAAGGACTATGATATCAACATTCAGTATCACCCAGGGAAGGCTAATGTTGTCGCAGATGCCTTGAGCAGAAAGGCACAAGGGATACTGAATCGACTATTCACTTATAAGAAGGAGTCAATAGAAGTGATTGAGGGATTCTGTGCAGCAATCACAGCCGAACCAACAATTTTGGAAGAGATTAAGCTCAAACAAATGGAGGACCCGAAACTCAAGAAGATCCACGATCAGATGGCCACCAATCCAAACTCTGACTTCACCATGATCGAGGGTCGTTTATGTTTTCGAAATCGCATTTGTATACCCAACGAGCCAAAAATTAAGAGGCGAATTATGGACGAGGGGCATCGGACGAAGTTTTCAATACACCCAGGAATAATGAAGATGTACCAAGACATGAAGCGGTCGTACTGGTGGATGGGAATGAAACGCGACATCATGAAATACGTGGAGAGATGTTTGCAATGTCAAAAGATCAAAGCCGTATGCCAGAAGTCAGCAGGACTACTTCACCCACTACCTATACCAAAGTGGAAATGGGAAGACATAGCTATGGACTACGTGATTGGTTTTCCACGGACAGCCAAGGGGAACAACTCAATATGGGTAATAGTCGACCGCTTAACAAAATCCGCACACTTTATTCCGATTAAGAACACCTATTCAATGGACTAGATGGCTAGCACATACATTTGGGAAATCATTCGACTGCATGGGACGCCAGTGACGATCACTTCAGACAGAGATCCAAGATTTGTCTCTCGTTTTTGGCAATCCTTGCAAAGAGCGATGGGCACAAAGTTGAACCTTAGCACAGCCTTTCATCCACAAACCGATGGGCAGTCCGAACGTACAATTCAGACATTGGAAGATTTACTCAGAGCTTGTGCTATGGAATTCCAAGGCAACTGGGAAGAGCACCTATCTCTAGCAGAATTCACCTACAACAATAGTTACCAGGCCAGCATTGGCATGGCACCGTTTGAAGCATTATACGGCAGGAAGTGCAGATCCCCATCATGCTGGACAGAAGTTGGAAAAGCGGAGCTGACAGGACCCGAGATAGTGCAAGAGACGACTGAAAAGATTAGTCTAATTCAAGATCGACTAAAGGCTGCTCAAGATCGACAAAAGAGTTTTGCAGATGCTAACCGCCGAGAGTTAGAATTTCAAGAAGGAGACTGGGTCTTCCTCAAAATCTCTCCGATGAAGGGAATTATCAGATTTGGGAAGCGAGGGAAGCTGAATCCACGATATATTGGGCCATTTGAGATCATCGAAAAGGTAGGACCAGTAGCCTATCGACTCGCGTTGACCTCATAATTGAGTAATGTACACGACGTCTTTCATGTTTCGATGCTGAGAAGATACATATCCGACCCGACTCATATTTTAGAGCGATCGCCAATTCAACTTAAGGAAAATATGCGCTATGAAGAACAACCCGTACGACTTCTAGATACCCGAGTCAAGCAACTAAGGAGCAAAAGGGTACCGTTGGTCAAAGTCTGGTGGGAGCATCAAACCACAGCAGAAGCCACGTGGGAGTTGGAAAGCGATATGAGACGGAAGTACCCGCACCTTTTCGACTCAGGTTTAATGACATTCCTTATGATATTATATTTGAATTGTAATCTTTAGAGTAATTAGACCTACCATTCAGACCTGAGAGCAACGACAGTTTGGGGACCAAACTTCCCAAGGTGGGGAGAATGTGAAACCCCGATCCTTTTAATCAATTAAATTATTTAGAAAATTTTAAATTTTAAGTTTATAATTATTAATTTGATGGAATTTAAAAAAAAATGATTCTTTGGCCTAAATTCAAATTTTAACGAAAATATCGGTAGTGTGATGATGTTATTAATTTAACCGACGAGAGACACAGAAATTATGTCTGATCATTCGAAATTACCGAATTTGCAATATTTTCGATTGTGTAGATATATAAATTTATATACATTAATTTTACGAGGTTTGTCCGCGATCGAAATTGATTAGATTTTGTACCGAACAGTCGAGACGGGACCGGGTAGGCCCAACCTATTTTCTCATGGTTAGGAATTGTAGGTCATCATGAATATATTTTTCCTAGATCTTACTTATAACATACACTAAGATTTTAATCATGCATGCATTAAAAAAAAAAAAGAAATTAAAAACACAAAAATAATTTGTCAAGGCCAATAAAAATGCATGCAAAGCTTGGGAAGCATGTGCTACTTCCCTTTTTGTGTTTTACACGGCAGAATAGACACACATGTCATATGCACATTAGTATTTTCCTATATATTACACACACACCTCACAAGCACACTAGCACTTTACACATTTGAGATTCCTAGCAATTTTAGAGAGAGAGAGAGAAGGAGAGGAGCCAAGCTAGCAAGGGTGAGTTAGAGAAGGCTCGGGTTAGACTCGGGTCAGTCTCGGGACGTGCTCGGGACGCTCGAATCCGAAGCAAAACGCAACCGGAGATACCGACTTTCATTCATCCTCTTTACGCACCTTACGTTTATATGCGTTTCGTTTTTATTTCGTTTCATTTCGGGTCGAGATTTCTGATAATATCTGTAGCTAAGACACCATACTACTCATGCATGTTCAAACCCGGGGTCGTTAGGTTGAAAAATACGAAGTTTTTGCCGTTTGAACGGAAAAAAGTACACTGTCCAGTTTTACCGGTAGTAAGC
The DNA here is from genome assembly GCA_019985065.2 of Arctostaphylos glauca. Classification (NCBI taxonomy): domain Eukaryota; kingdom Viridiplantae; phylum Streptophyta; class Magnoliopsida; order Ericales; family Ericaceae; genus Arctostaphylos; species Arctostaphylos glauca. Next base: position 88,706 of record JAHSPW020000021.1, read on the forward strand.
CTTGCTAAATCACTCGGAGTTTTTATTCTACAACTTTTCTACGAAAAATACTTATTAGGAGTTGTAGTTGACACATTTTAGCACGCATACATGATGGACCCGAGGCTCGAAGGGCTCGAGAATGGGAGTAACGGGCTGTCGAACGCAGCAGCTGATGGGTGCAATTTCTGGGCAGATTGCACTGCCCAGTTTTGGACAGTGCATTTCGTCTTTCTCGTTTCGTTTCGAGTCAAGATTTTTGATAAGAGTTGTAGCTAAGACACCATACTACTCGTACATGTTCAAACCCGGGGTGGTTATGTTGAAAAAAACGAAGTTTTGGCCATCCGAACGACAAAATGTACACTGCCAGATTTTACCGGTAACATACCTTGCTAAATCACTCGGAGTTTTTATTCTACTATACTTCTGCGAAAAATACTTATTAGGGGTTGTAGACGACACATTTTAGCACGCATGCATGTTAGACTCGAGGCTCGGAAGGCTCGGGAATGGGAGAAACTCACTGTCGAACGCAGCTGGTTTTTCAGCTGTTGAAACGCAGCAACTGGGCAGATTACACTGCCCAGTTTTGGACAGTTTTGGGCAGCCCCTATTTGGGCAGTTCGGGCAGAGCTGACTTGGGATGGATTCGGGTCAGTTTTGACACAACTTACTAGACTTAGTCCGCGTTAAAACTCGCATGGGCATTACTTGAGTTCCAAAACGAAAAATATTATTTTTACCAGTAACTTGCGTTTGAACCAAAACATTTTTAGACCCAACCCGAGACTTAGTGGTTGACCGAAACTCGTCACTTAACCCATAAAAACAGTACCTTAGCCGAACACTTAGAAAAAAATTAGACCACGTGACCCTTGGACACATCGAACGCCGTTTTTGACACGAGTCTAATAAACCATCGGAATATGCAATTTTTTACTAAAAAAAAATAAAATAAATAAATTAGGTTACGATCATGCTAAATCCCGTGACCCTTATGGTAGATCCCGAAGTCGGTGACGCGTAGGGCAATACGAGAGCTTTCGGGCGAATGACTATCGAGGTGAGTTTTGTTATGCCTTGTTTACCGATTTTAGGAAAAAATGTACATATTTATCTTTTTTGACAAAAATTCATGTATTTAGTATCCATGTTATTCATATTGAAATCAATTAAAGGAATATTGAGATATTTATCGAAATCATGCAAATTGCTAGAATTATGAAAATTGGCATAATTGAGAAGTTTGCAAATTTGACATGTTTGGTAGAAATGTGGTTGATAAATAATATTTCCATGCTATTTGGATTTACTTTTATAGATTACCGAGGAAATTATCGATTAAATGTTCATACGGTGCCCCGACCGCCAGGGGATAAGAAATATGGTGAGGTGAATGAAATAAGGTGAAAGGATCGACGACCGATAGATCCGCCGGATGACGTCATGCCGATTTTATATCTGATAGGGTAGCTCCCTATATTCGGTGACCGTTGAACAAATTAATTGAATATTATTCTAAATGGAATTTGTTCCTAGAAGTGAAAATTCACTTGGAATCTGAAATGAGAAGTTTGACTTCAGAAAAAGAATTAGGATTCTTTATAAATGTGACGGATCACTTGGCATAATTGTGAACTATAAATTATTTTAAATTGCACGTATACGAGAAAAGTCATTTTCTGCCTGAAATTCGATAAGCATTGTTATAACGAAATTCACACTAGCCTAGTGCTTAAGAGTTGTTGTTGATTACAACTACAGGTGCTTTCGAAGTCGAGGACGCTGCGTGATTTTGTGTATCTTCGCCAAGTTATTAAATTTTCATGTTGTTAGTAATGTACTTTCTATTTCAGACTTATGTTTTTGTACTTTTTGATACCTGGCCGAGCCGCCTGTGGCCGAGCCGAGGATTCTACTATGGATGATGTAATAGTTAATTTATCACTAGCACTTTGGGAGTATTTTTTTAATGTTATTCCGCATTTTTTTTATATCGCACTCTGATATTATGGGAATCCCTAAACCAGTTTTATAAATTACGGCCTTGATGGACTAAACCCCATCGGCCGGTCGCGACCATGTGTTTTGAGACGGGTCGTGACAAAGCACGTCTTGTGGGCATGCCCACGTGGTTGCCGAGTCTCTTGCATGCACTAGTCCGCCCACGTTGGCCGTTTTGGGGTGCCCAAGCCCAAGACGGAGCCACGAATCCTTCCGGGACGGGTGTCCGAGTTTCGATTTTGGTTGCTCAAGCGAAAATGGCATGCCAAGCACGTCTTGTGGGCATGCCCACGTGGTTGCCGAGTCTCTTGCGTGCACTAGTCCGCCCACGTTGGCCGTTTTGGGGTGCCCAAGCCCAAGACGGTGCCAAGAATCCTTCCGGGACGACCGGGGGTATTTCGGTCATTTTTCGGGGCATTACCCCGGGCATGGTGTCCGACTTCGTTTTTGGTTGGCCAAGCCAAAATGGCATGCCAACCGTGTCTTGGTGGCAAGCAATGTCGCACCAAGGCATGGGTAAGCCTTGGCAGCGACACCCCAGGAGGGACACCACCCCCCCTAATATAGCATTCTAAGCCCTTCTCATAATGGGGTTTTTTCAAGAAAAACGATTTATTTATGCCATAAAATTAATGTAACCACCAAGATAATAAATAAACCCACCTATAAAAAAGATTTTTTTAATTTTTTTTTCGGTTTGAATATTTTTAATTAATTAATTACTTAAAAATAGCTTAAAAAATATTAAAAAATACGAAAAATCATGGAAAAATTATGGTTGACTTGGGAAAGCTATTCATGTATTTTAGAAAATATTGAGGCGAGTAGAATTGAAGAAGAATGCACAAAGTGGAATTTACAAAGCGTAAAAATAATAAAATGCGAGGATGATAAATAGTGCATGAACTCCAACATGTGGGAACCATTGAGTTATACTTTTGGGGTGTGTGATTCACTCCCATTGTGTTGAACAATCATGCCTTGCCTTCCTTACTACTTCTTTGCGTTCCGTTACGCATGCTCCTGCTACGCGACTTGTAAGCTGTCTTTTCTTGGTTAGCCGAGCGTTGCCCTTTCGCAAGTTCATCCGAGAGCAATGTCTTTTCGGTAGTTCATGTGCCCTTTCGCAAGTTCATGTGCCGTTACTTGCCTCCCTATATCGTGTCGAGGGTGCACTTCTATTCCGGTATCAAGCATAAAAGCCAAACTTAACCTCGTTTTTTATTTCGTGCTCGTTTTATTTGCCCGTTTGTAGGTAGCGAGCCAAGTCGTGCACATTTGTTGGAATCGGCATGGTTTTTGCACGTCGACATGCCAAGTCGATCGTATTTCTAGGTAGCAACATCCGTTTTTGGCCCACCCGACATGAAACCCTTGCACATTTCTAGCTACAAACCTCGTTTTTGGCACGTACGCATGCTGAGTTATGCACGTTTCTAGGCAGCGGCATCCGTTTCAGCACGTCATCGTGCCAAGGCGTGCACGTTTCAAGGCAGCGACATGGTTTTGGTCCAGCCGTTTCTCAAGTCGTTCACGTTTCATGGGTTTTATGCACGTTGACACCCAAGTCGTGCACGTTTCTAGGCAGCGACATGGTTTTTGCCCAGAAACATGCCATGTCGTTCACGTTTCTAGGCAGCGACATGGTTTTGGCCCAGCCGTTTCTCAAGTTGCTCACGTTTCATGGGTTTTTTGCACGTTGACACCCAAGTCGTGCACGTTTCTAGGCAGCGACATGGTTTTGGCCCAGAAACATGCCGTGTCGTTCACGTTTCTAGGCAGCGACATGGTTTTGGCCCAGCCGTTTCTCAAGTCGTTCACGTTTCATGGGTTTTTTGCACGTTGACACCCAAGTCGTGCACGTTTCTAGGCAGCGACATGGTTTTGGCCCAGAAACATGCCATGTCGTTCACGTTTCTAGGCAGCGACATGGTTTTGGCCCAGCCGTTTCTCAAGTTGCTCACGTTTCATGGGTTTTTTGCACGTTGACACCCAAGTCTTGCACGTTTCTAGGCAGCGACATGGTTTTGGCCCAGAAACATGCCATGTCGTTCACGTTTCTAGGCAGCGACATGGTTTTCGCCTAGCCGTTTCTCAAATCGTTCACGTTTCATGGGTTTTTTGCACGTTGACACCCAAGTCGTGCACGTTTCTACGCAGCGACATGGTTTTGGCCCAGAAACATGCCATGTCGTTCACGTTTCTAGGCAGCGAAATGGTTTTGGCCCAGCCGTTTCTCAAGTCGTTCATGTTTCATGGGTTTTTTGCACGTTGACACCCAAGTCGTGCACGTTTCTAGGCAGCGACGTGGTTTTGGCCCAGCCGTTTCTCAAGTTGCTCACGTTTCATGGGTTTTTTGCACGTTGACACCCAAGTCGTGCATGTTTCTCAAGTTGCTCACGTTTCATGGGTTTTTTGCACGTTGACACCCAAGTTGTGCACGTTTCTAGGCAGCGACATGGTTTTGGCCCAGAAACATGCCATGTCGTTCACGTTTCTAGGCAGCGACATGGTTTTGGCCCAGCCGTTTCTCAAGTTGCTCACGTTTCATGGGTTTTTTTGCACGTTGACACCCAAGTCGTGCACGTTTCTAGGCAGCGACATGGTTTTGGCCCAGAAACATGCCATGTCGTTCACGTTTCTAGGCAGCGACATGGTTTTGGCCTAGCCGTTTCTCAAGTCGTTCACGTTTCATGGGTTTTTTGCACGTTGACACCCAAGTCGTGCACGTTTCTAGGCAGCGACATGGTTTTGGACCAGAAACATGCCATGTCGTTCACGTTTCTAGGCAGCGAAATGGTTTTGGCCCAGCCGTTTCTCAAGTCATTCACGTTTCATCGGTTTTTTGCACGTTGACACCCAAGTCGTGCACGTTTCTAGGCAGCGACATGGTTTTGGCCCAGCCGTTTCTCAAGTTGCTCACGTTTCATGGGTTTTTTGCACGTTGACACCCAAGTCGTGCACGTTTCTCAAGTTGCTCACGTTTCATGGGTTTTTTGCACGTTCACACCCAAGTCGTGCACGTTTCTAGGCAGCGACATGGTTTTGGCCCAAAAACATGCCATGTCGTTCACGTTTCTAGGCAGCGACATGGTTTTGGCCTAGCCGTTTCTCAAGTCGTTCAAGTTTCATGGGTTTTTTGCACGTTGACACCCAAGTCGTGCACGTTTCTAGGTAGCGACATGGTTTTGGCCCAGAAACATGCCATGTCGTTCACGTTTCTAGGCAGCGAAATGGTTTTGGCCCAGCCGTTTCTCAAGTCGTTCACGTTTCATGGGTTTTTTGCACATTGACACCCAAGTCGTGCACGTTTCTAGGCAGCGACATGGTTTTGGTCCAGCCGTTTCTCAAGTCGTTCACGTTTCATGGGTTTTATGCACGTTGACACCCAAGTCGTGCACGTTTCTAGGCAGCGACATGGTTTTTGCCCAGAAACATGCCATGTCGTTCACGTTTCTAGGCAGCGACATGGTTTTGGCCCAGCCGTTTCTCAAGTTGCTCACGTTTCATGGGTTTTTTGCACGTTGACACCCAAGTCGTGCACGTTTCTAGGCAGCGACATGGTTTTGGCCCAGAAACATGCCGTGTCGTTCACGTTTCTAGGCAGCGACATGGTTTTGGCCCAGCCGTTTCTCAAGTCGTTCACGTTTCATGGGTTTTTTGCACGTTGACACCCAAGTCGTGCACGTTTCTAGGCAGCGACATGGTTTTGGCCCAGAAACATGCCATGTCGTTCACGTTTCTAGGCAGCGACATGGTTTTGGCCCAGCCGTTTCTCAAGTTGCTCACGTTTCATGGGTTTTTTGCACGTTGACACCCAAGTCTTGCACGTTTCTAGGCAGCGACATGGTTTTGGCCCAGAAACATGCCATGTCGTTCACGTTTCTAGGCAGCGACATGGTTTTCGCCTAGCCGTTTCTCAAGTCGTTCACGTTTCATGGGTTTTTTGCACGTTGACACCCAAGTCGTGCACGTTTCTACGCAGCGACATGGTTTTGGCCCAGAAACATGCCATGTCGTTCACGTTTCTAGGCAGCGAAATGGTTTTGGCCCAGCCGTTTCTCAAGTCGTTCACGTTTCATGGGTTTTTTGCACGTTGACACCCAAGTCGTGCACGTTTCTAGGCAGCGACATGGTTTTGGCCCAGCCGTTTCTCAAGTTGCTCACGTTTCATGGGTTTTTTGCACGTTGACACCCAAGTCGTGCACGTTTCTCAAGTTGCTCACGTTTCATGGGTTTTTTGCACGTTGACACCCAAGTTGTGCACGTTTCTAGGCAGCGACATGGTTTTGGCCCAGAAACATGCCATGTCGTTCACGTTTCTAGGCAGCGACATGGTTTTGGCCCAGCCGTTTCTCAAGTTGCTCACGTTTCATGGGTTTTTTTGCACGTTGACACCCAAGTCGTGCCCGTTTCTAGGCAGCGACATGGTTTTGGCCCAGAAACATGCCATGTCGTTCACGTTTCTAGGCAGCGACATGGTTTTGGCCTAGCCGTTTCTCAAGTCGTTCACGTTTCATGGGTTTTTTGCACGTTGACACCCAAGTCGTGCACGTTTCTAGGCAGCGACATGGTTTTGGACCAGAAACATGCCATGTCGTTCACGTTTCTAGGCAGCGAAATGGTTTTGGCCCAGCCGTTTCTCAAGTCATTCACGTTTCATCGGTTTTTTGCACGTTGACACCCAAGTCGTGCACGTTTCTAGGCAGCGACATGGTTTTGGCCCAGCCGTTTCTCAAGTTGCTCACGTTTCATGGGTTTTTTGCACGTTGACACCCAAGTCGTGCACGTTTCTCAAGTTGCTCACGTTTCGTGGGTTTTTTGCACGTTGACACCCAAGTCGTGCACGTTTCTAGGCAGCGACATGGTTTTGGCCCAGAAACATGCCATGTCGTTCACGTTTCTAGGCAGCGACATGGTTTTGGCTTAGCCGTTTCTAAAGTCGTTCACGTTTCATGGGTTTTTTGCAGGTTGACACCCAAGTCGTGCACGTTTCTAGGCAGCGACATGGTTTTGGCTCAGAAACATGCCATGTCGTTCACGTTTCTAGGCAGCGAAATGGTTTTGGCCCAGCCGTTTCTCAAGTCGTTCAAGTTTCATGGGTTTTTTGCACGTTGACACCCAAGTCGTGCACGTTTCTAGGTAGCGACATGGTTTTGGCCCAGAAACATGCCATGTCGTTCACGTTTCTAGGCAGCGAAATAGTTTTGGCCCAGCCGTTTCTCAAGTCGTTCATGTTTCATGGGTTTTTTGCACGTTGACACCCAAGTCGAGCACGTTTCTAGGCAGCGACATGCTTTTGGCCCAGAAACATGCCATGTCGTTCACGTTTCTAGGCAGCGACATGGTTTTGGCCCAGCCGTTTCTCAAGTCGTTCAAGTTTCATGGGTTTTTTGCACGTTGACACCCAAGTCGTGCACGTTTCTAGGCAGCGACAAGGTTGTGGCCCAGCCGTTTCTCAAGTTGCTCACGTTTCGTGGGTTTTTTGCACGTTGACACCCAAGTCGTGCACGTTTCTCAAGTTGCTCACGTTTCATGGGTTTTTTGCACGTTGACACCCAAGTCGTGCACGTTTCTCAAGTTGCTCACGTTTCATGGGTTTTTTGCACGTTGACACCCAAGTTGTGCACGTTTCTAGGCAGCGACATGGTTTTGGCCCAGAAACATGCCATGTCGTTCACGTTTCTAGGCAGCGACATGGTTTTGGCCCAGCCGTTTCTCAAGTTGCTCACGTTTCATGGGTTTTTTTTGCACGTTGACACCCAAGTCGTGCACGTTTCTAGGCAGCGACATGGTTTTGGCCCAGAAACATGCCATGTCGTTCACGTTTCTAGGCAGCGACATGGTTTTGGCCTAGCCGTTTCTCAAGTCGTTCACGTTTCATGGGTTTTTTGCACGTTGACACCCAAGTCGTGCACGTTTCTAGGCAGCGACATGCTTTTGGCCCAGAAACATGCCATGTCGTTCACGTTTCTAGGCAGCGACATGGTTTTGGCCCAGCCGTTTCTCAAGTCGTTCAAGTTTCATGGGTTTTTTGCACGTTGACACCCAAGTCGTGCACGTTTCTAGGCAGCGACAAGGTTGTGGCCCAGCCGTTTCTCAAGTTGCTCATGTTTCGTCGGTTTTTTGCACGTTGACACCCAAGTCGTGCACGTTTCTCAAGTTGCTCATGTTTCATGGGTTTTTTGCACGTTGACACCCAAGTCGTGCACGTTTCTAGGCCGACAAGGTTTTGGCCTAGCCGTTTCTCAAGTCGTTCACGTTTCATGGGTTTTTTGCACGTTGACACCCAAGTCGTGCACGTTTCTAGGCAGCGACATGGTTTTTGCCCAGAAACATGCCATGTCGTTCACGTTTCTAGGCAGCGAAATGGTTTTGGCCCAGCCGTTTCTCAAGTCGTTCACGTTTCATGGGTTTTTTGCACGTTGACACCCAAGTCGTGCACGTTTCTAGGCAGCGACAAGGTTTTGGCCCAGCCGTTTCTCAAGTTGCTCACGTTTCGTGGGTTTTTTGCACGTTAACACCCAAGTCGTGCACGTTTCTCAAGTTGCTCACGTTTCATGGGTTTTTTGCACGTTGACACGCAAGTCGTGCACGTTTCTAGGCAGCGACATGGTTTTGGCCTAGCCGTTTCTCAAGTCGTTCACGTTTCATGGGTTTTTTGCACGTTGACACCCAAGTCGTGCACGTTTCTAGGCAGCGACATGGTTTTTGCCCAGAAACATGCCATGTCGTTCACGTTTCTAGGCAGCGAAATGGTTTTGGCCCAGCCGTTTCTCAAGTCGTTCACGTTTCATGGGTTTTTTGCACGTTGACACCCAAGTCGTGCACGTTTCTAGGCAGCGACATGGTTTTGGCCCAGCCGTTTCTCAAGTTGCTCACGTTTCATGGGTTTTTTGCACGTTGACACCCAAGTCGTGCACGTTTCTCAAGTTGCTCATGTTTCATGGGTTTTTTGCACGTTGACACCCAAGTCGTGCACGTTTCTCAAGTTGCTCACGTTTCATGGGTTTTTTGCACGTTGACACCCAAGTCGTGCACGTTTCTACGCAGCGACATGGTTTTGGCCCAGAAACATGCCATGTCGTTCACGTTTCTAGGCAGCGACATGGTTTTGGCCCAGCCGTTTCTCAAGTCGTTCACGTTTCATGGGTTTTTTGCACGTTGACACCCAAGTCGTGCACGTTTCTAGGCAGCGACATGGTTTTGGCCCAGCCGTTTCTCAAGTTGCTCACGTTTCATGGGTTTTTTGCACGTTGACACCCAAGTCGTGCACGTTTCTCAAGTTGCTCACGTTTCATGGGTTTTTTGCACGTTGACACCCAAGTTGTGCACGTTTCTAGGCAGCGACATGGTTTTGGCCCAGAAACATGCCATGTCGTTCACGTTTCTAGGCAGCGACATGGTTTTGGCCCAGCCGTTTCTCAAGTTGCTCACGTTTCATGGGTTTTTTTGCACGTTGACACCCAAGTCGTGCACGTTTCTAGGCAGCGACATGGTTTTGGCCCAGAAACATGCCATGTCGTTCACGTTTCTAGGCAGCGACATGGTTTTGGCCTAGCCGTTTCTCAAGTCGTTCACGTTTCATGGGTTTTTTGCACGTTGACACCCAAGTCGTGCACGTTTCTAGGCAGCGACATGCTTTTGGCCCAGAAACATGCCATGTCGTTCACGTTTCTAGGCAGCGACATGGTTTTGGCCCAGCCGTTTCTCAAGTCGTTCAAGTTTCATGGGTTTTTTGCACGTTGACACCCAAGTCGTGCACGTTTCTAGGCAGCGACAAGGTTGTGGCCCAGCCGTTTCTCAAGTTGCTCATGTTTCGTCGGTTTTTTGCACGTTGACACCCAAGTCGTGCACGTTTCTCAAGTTGCTCATGTTTCATGGGTTTTTTGCACGTTGACACCCAAGTCGTGCACGTTTCTAGGCCGACAAGGTTTTGGCCTAGCCGTTTCTCAAGTCGTTCACGTTTCATGGGTTTTTTGCACGTTGACACCCAAGTCGTGCACGTTTCTAGGCAGCGACATGGTTTTTGCCCAGAAACATGCCATGTCGTTCACGTTTCTAGGCAGCGAAATGGTTTTGGCCCAGCCGTTTCTCAAGTCGTTCACGTTTCATGGGTTTTTTGCACGTTGACACCCAAGTCGTGCACGTTTCTAGGCAGCGACAAGGTTTTGGCCCAGCCGTTTCTCAAGTTGCTCACGTTTCGTGGGTTTTTTGCACGTTAACACCCAAGTCGTGCACGTTTCTCAAGTTGCTCACGTTTCATGGGTTTTTTGCACGTTGACACGCAAGTCGTGCACGTTTCTAGGCAGCGACATGGTTTTGGCCTAGCCGTTTCTCAAGTCGTTCACGTTTCATGGGTTTTTTTGCACGTTGACACCCAAGTCGTGCACGTTTCTAGGCAGCGACATGGTTTTTGCCCAGAAACATGCCATGTCGTTCACGTTTCTAGGCAGCGAAATGGTTTTGGCCCAGCCGTTTCTCAAGTCGTTCACGTTTCATGGGTTTTTTGCACGTTGACACCCAAGTCGTGCACGTTTCTAGGCAGCGACATGGTTTTGGCCCAGCCGTTTCTCAAGTTGCTCACGTTTCATGGGTTTTTTGCACGTTGACACCCAAGTCGTGCACGTTTCTCAAGTTGCTCATGTTTCATGGGTTTTTTGCACGTTGACACCCAAGTCGTGCACGTTTCTCAAGTTGCTCACGTTTCATGGGTTTTTTGCACGTTGACACCCAAGTCGTGCACGTTTCTACGCAAGCGACATGGTTTTGGCCCAGAAACATGCCATGTCGTTCACGTTTCTAGGCAGCGACATGGTTTTGGCCCAGCCGTTTCTCAAGTCGTTCACGTTTCATGGGTTTTTTTGCACGTTGACACCCAAGTCGTGCACGTTTCTAGGCAGCGACATGGTTTTGGCCCAGCCGTTTCTCAAGTTGCTCACGTTTCATGGGTTTTTTGCACGTTGACACCCAAGTCGTGCACGTTTCTCAAGTTGCTCACGTTTCATGGGTTTTTTTGCACGTTGACACCCAAGTTGTGCACGTTTCTAGGCAGCGACATGGTTTTGGCCCAGAAACATGCCATGTCGTTCACGTTTCTAGGCAGCGACATGGTTTTGGCCCAGCCGTTTCTCAAGTTGCTCACGTTTCATGGGTTTTTTTTGCACGTTGACACCCAAGTCGTGCACGTTTCTAGGCAGCGACATGGTTTTGGCCCAGAAACATGCCATGTCGTTCACGTTTCTAGGCAGCGACATGGTTTTGGCCTAGCCGTTTCTCAAGTTGTTCACGTTTCATGGGTTTTTTGCACGTTGACACCCAAGTCGTGCACGTTTCTAGGCAGCGACATGGTTTTGGACCAGAAACATGCCATGTCGTTCACGTTTCTAGGCAGCGAAATGGTTTTGGCCCAGCCGTTTCTCAAGTCATTCACGTTTCATGGGTTTTTTGCACGTTGACACCCAAGTCGTGCACGTTTCTCAAGTTGCTCACGTTTCATGGGTTTTTTGCTCGTTGACACCCAAGTCGTGCACGTTTCTAGGCAGCGACATGGTTTTTGCCCAGAAACATGCCATGTCGTTCACGTTTCTAGGCAGCGAAATGGTTTTGGCCCAGCCGTTTCTCAAGTCGTTCACGTTTCATGGGTTTTTTGCACGTTGACACCCAAGTCGTGCACGTTTCTAGGCAGCGACATGGTTTTGGCCCAGCCGTTTCTCAAGTTGCTCACGTTTCATGGGTTTTTTGCACGTTGACACCCAAGTCGTGCACGTTTCTCAAGTTGCTCATGTTTCATGGGTTTTTTGCACGTTGACACCCAAGTCGTGCACGTTTCTCAAGTTGCTCACGTTTCATGGGTTTTTTGCACGTTGACACCCAAGTCGTGCACGTTTCTACGCAGCGACATGGTTTTGGCCCAGAAACATGCCATGTCGTTCACGTTTCTAGGCAGCGACATGGTTTTGGCCCAGCCGTTTCTCAAGTCGTTCACGTTTCATGGGTTTTTTGCACGTTGACACCCAAGTCGTGCACGTTTCTAGGCAGCGACATGGTTTTGGCCCAGCCGTTTCTCAAGTTGCTCACGTTTCATGGGTTTTTTGCACGTTGACACCCAAGTCGTGCACGTTTCTCAAGTTGCTCACGTTTCATGGGTTTTTTGCACGTTGACACCCAAGTTGTGCACGTTTCTAGGCAGCGACATGGTTTTGGCCCAGAAACATGCCATGTCGTTCACGTTTCTAGGCAGCGACATGGTTTTGGCCCAGCCGTTTCTCAAGTTGCTCACGTTTCATGGGTTTTTTTGCACGTTGACACCCAAGTCGTGCACGTTTCTAGGCAGCGACATGGTTTTGGCCCAGAAACATGCCATGTCGTTCACGTTTCTAGGCAGCGACATGGTTTTGGCCTAGCCGTTTCTCAAGTTGTTCACGTTTCATGGGTTTTTTGCACGTTGACACCCAAGTCGTGCACGTTTCTAGGCAGCGACATGGTTTTGGACCAGAAACATGCCATGTCGTTCACGTTTCTAGGCAGCGAAATGGTTTTGGCCCAGCCGTTTCTCAAGTCATTCACGTTTCATGGGTTTTTTGCACGTTGACACCCAAGTCGTGCACGTTTCTCAAGTTGCTCACGTTTCATGGGTTTTTTGCTCGTTGACACCCAAGTCGTGCACGTTTCTAGGCAGCGACATGGTTTTGGCCCAGAAACATGCCATGTCGTTCACGTTTCTAGGCAGCGACATGGTTTTGGCCTAGCCGTTTCTCAAGTCGTTCATGTTTCATGGGTTTTTTGCACGTTGACACCCAAGTCGTGCACGTTTCTAGGTAGCGACATGGTTTTGGCCCAGAAACATGCCATGTCGTTCACGTTTCTAGGCAGCGAAATGGTTTTGGCCCAGCCGTTTCTCAAGTCGTTCACGTTTCATGGGTTTTTTGCACGTTGACACCCAAGTCGTGCACGTTTCTAGGCAGCGACATGGTTTTGGACCAGAAACATGCCATGTCGTTCACGTTTCTAGGCAGCGAAATGGTTTTGGCCCAGCCGTTTCTCAAGTCATTCACGTTTCATGGGTTTTTTGCACGTTGACACCCAAGTCGTGCACGTTTCTAGGCAGCGACATGGTTTTGGCCCAGCCGTTTCTCAAGTTGCTCAAGTTTCATGGGTTTTTTGCACGTTGACACCCAAGTCGTGCACGTTTCTCAAGTTGCTCACGTTTCATGGGTTTTTTGCACGTTGACACCCAAGTCGTGCACGTTTCTAGGCAGCGACATGGTATTGGCCCAGAAACATGCCATCTCGCTCACGTTTCTAGGCAGCGACATGGTTTTGGCCTAGCCGTTTCTCAAGTCGTTCACGTTTCATGGGTTTTTTGCACGTTGACACCCAAGTCGTGCACGTTTCTAGGCAGCGACATGGTTTTGGCCCAGAAACATGCCATGTCGTTCACGTTTCTAGGCAGCGAAATGGTTTTGGCCCAGCCGTTTCTCAAGTCGTTCACGTTTCATGGGTTTTTTGCACGTTGACACCCAAGTCGTGCACGTTTCTAGGCAGCGACAAGGTTTTGGCCCAGCCGTTTCTCAAGTTGCTCACGTTTCGTGGGTTTTTTGCACGTTAACACCCAAGTCGTGCACGTTTCTCAAGTTGCTCACGTTTCATGGGTTTTTTGCACGTTGACACCCAAGTCGTGCACGTTTCTAGGCAGCGACATGGTTTTGGCCTAGCCGTTTCTCAAGTCGTTCACGTTTCATGGGTTTTTTGCACGTTGACACCCAAGTCGTGCACGTTTCTAGGCAGCGACATGGTTTTTGCCCAGAAACATGCCATGTCGTTCACGTTTCTAGGCAGCGAAATGGTTTTGGCCCAGCCGTTTCTCAAGTCGTTCACGTTTCATGGGTTTTTTTGCACGTTGACACCCAAGTCGTGCACGTTTCTAGGCAGCGACATGGTTTTGGCCCAGCCGTTTCTCAAGTTGCTCACGTTTCATGGGTTTTTTTGCACGTTCACACCCAAGTCGTGCACGTTTCTCAAGTTGCTCATGTTTCATGGGTTTTTTGCACGTTGACACCCAAGTCGTGCACGTTTCTCAAGTTGCTCACGTTTCATGGGTTTTTTGCACGTTGACACCCAAGTCGTGCACGTTTCTACGCAGCGACATGGTTTTGGCCCAGAAACATGCCATGTCGTTCACGTTTCTAGGCAGCGACATGGTTTTGGCCCAGCCGTTTCTCAAGTCGTTCACGTTTCATGGGTTTTTTGCACGTTGACACCCAAGTCGTGCACGTTTCTAGGCAGCGACATGGTTTTGGCCCAGCCGTTTCTCAAGTTGCTCACGTTTCATGGGTTTTTTGCACGTTGACACCCAAGTCGTGCACGTTTCTCAAGTTGCTCACGTTTCATGGGTTTTTTGCACGTTGACACCCAAGTTGTGCACGTTTCTAGGCAGCGACATGGTTTTGGCCCAGCCGTTTCTCAAGTTGCTCACGTTTCATGGGTTTTTTTGCACGTTGACACCCAAGTCGTGCACGTTTCTAGGCAGCGACATGGTTTTGGCCCAGAAACATGCCATGTCGTTCACGTTTCTAGGCAGCGACATGGTTTTGGCCTAGCCGTTTCTCAAGTCGTTCACGTTTCATGGGTTTTTTGCACGTTGACACCCAAGTCGTGCACGTTTCTAGGCAGCGACATGGTTTTGGACCAGAAACATGCCATGTCGTTCACGTTTCTAGGCAGCGAAATGGTTTTGGCCCAGCCGTTTCTCAAGTCATTCACGTTTCATGGGTTTTTTGCACGTTGACACCCAAGTCGTGCACGTTTCTCAAGTTGCTCACGTTTCATGGGTTTTTTGCTCGTTGACACCCAAGTCGTGCACGTTTCTAGGCAGCGACATGGTTTTGGCCCAGAAACATGCCATGTCGTTCACGTTTCTAGGCAGCGACATGGTTTTGGCCTAGCCGTTTCTCAATTCGTTCACGTTTCATGGGTTTTTTGCACGTTGACACCCAAGTCGTGCACGTTTCTAGGTAGCGACATGGTTTTGGCCCAGAAACATGCCATGTCGTTCACGTTTCTAGGCAGCGAAATGGTTTTGGCCCAGCCGTTTCTCAAGTCGTTCACGTTTCATGGGTTTTTTGCACGTTGACACCCAAGTCGTGCACGTTTCTAGGCAGCGACAAGGTTTTGGCCCAGCCGTTTCTCAAGTTGCTCACGTTTCGTGGGTTTTTTGCACGTTGACACCCAAGTCGTGCACGTTTCTCAAGTTGCTCAAGTTTCATGGGTTTTTTGCACGTTGACACCCAAGTCGTGCACGTTTCTAGGCAGCGACATGGTTTTGGCCTAGCCGTTTCTCAAGTCGTTCACGTTTCATGGGTTTTTTGCACGTTGACACCCAAGTCGTGCACGTTTCTAGGCAGCGACATGGTTTTGGCCCAGAAACATGCCATGTCGTTCACGTTTCTAGGCAGCGACATGGTTTTGGCCTAGCCGTTTCTCAAGTCGTTCATGTTTCATGGGTTTTTTGCACGTTGACACCCAAGTCGTGCACGTTTCTAGGTAGCGACATGGTTTTGGCCCAGAAACATGCCATGTCGTTCACGTTTCTAGGCAGCGAAATGGTTTTGGCCCAGCCGTTTCTCAAGTCGTTCACGTTTCATGGGTTTTTTTGCACGTTGACACCCAAGTCGTGCACGTTTCTAGGCAGCGACATGGTTTTGGACCAGAAACATGCCATGTCGTTCACGTTTCTAGGCAGCGAAATGGTTTTGGCCCAGCCGTTTCTCAAGTCATTCACGTTTCATGGGTTTTTTGCACGTTGACACCCAAGTCGTGCACGTTTCTAGGCAGCGACATGGTTTTGGCCCAGCCGTTTCTCAAGTTGCTCAAGTTTCATGGGTTTTTTGCACGTTGACACCCAAGTCGTGCACGTTTCTCAAGTTGCTCACGTTTCATGGGTTTTTTTGCACGTTGACACCCAAGTCGTGCACGTTTCTAGGCAGCGACATGGTTTTGGCCCAGAAACATGCCATCTCGTTCACGTTTCTAGGCAGCGACATGGTTTTGGCCTAGCCATTTCTCAAGTCGTTCACGTTTCATGGGTTTTTTGCACGTTGACACCCAAGTCGTGCACGTTTCTAGGCAGCGACATGGTTTTGGCCCAGAAACATGCCATGTCGTTCGCGTTTCTAGGCAGCGAAATGGTTTTGGCCCAGCCGTTTCTCAAGTCGTTCACGTTTCATGGGTTTTTTGCACGTTGACACCCAAGTCGTGCACGTTTCTAGGCAGCGACAAGGTTTTGGCCCAGCCGTTTCTCAAGTTGCTCACGTTTCGTGGGTTTTTTTGCACGTTAACACCCAAGTCGTGCACGTTTCTCAAGTTGCTCACGTTTCATGGGTTTTTTGCACGTTGACACCCAAGTCGTGCACGTTTCTAGGCAGCGACATGGTTTTGGCCTAGCCGTTTCTCAAGTCGTTCACGTTTCATGGGTTTTTTGCACGTTGACACCCAAGTCGTGCACGTTTCTAGGCAGCGACATGGTTTTTGCCCAGAAACATGCCATGTCGTTCACGTTTCTAGGCAGCGAAATGGTTTTGGCCCAGCCGTTTCTCAAGTCGTTCACGTTTCATGGGTTTTTTGCACGTTGACACCCAAGTCGTGCACGTTTCTAGGCAGCGACATGGTTTTGGCCCAGCCGTTTCTCAAGTTGCTCACGTTTCATGGGTTTTTTGCACGTTGACACCCAAGTCGTGCACGTTTCTCAAGTTGCTCATGTTTCATGGGTTTTTTGCACGTTGACACCCAAGTCGTGCACGTTTCTCAAGTTGCTCACGTTTCATGGGTTTTTTGCACGTTGACACCCAAGTCGTGCACGTTTCTACGCAGCGACATGGTTTTGGCCCAGAAACATGCCTTGTCGTTCACGTTTCTAGGCAGCGACATGGTTTTGGCCCAGCCGTTTCTCAAGTCGTTCACGTTTCATGGGTTTTTTTGCACGTTGACACCCAAGTCGTGCACGTTTCTAGGCAGCGACATGGTTTTGGCCCAGCCGTTTCTCAAGTTGCTCACGTTTCATGGGTTTTTTGCACGTTGACACCCAAGTCGTGCACGTTTCTCAAGTTGCTCACGTTTCATGGGTTTTTTGCACGTTGACACCCAAGTTGTGCACGTTTCTAGGCAGCGACATGGTTTTGGCCCAGAAACATGCCATGTCGTTCACGTTTCTAGGCAGCGACATGGTTTTGGCCCAGCCGTTTCTCAAGTTGCTCACGTTTCATGGGTTTTTTTTGCACGTTGACACCCAAGTCGTGCACGTTTCTAGGCAGCGACATGGTTTTGGCCCAGAAACATGCCATGTCGTTCACGTTTCTAGGCAGCGACATGGTTTTGGCCTAGCCGTTTCTCAAGTCGTTCACGTTTCATGGGTTTTTTTGCACGTTGACACCCAAGTCGTGCACGTTTCTAGGCAGCGACATGGTTTTGGACCAGAAACATGCCATGTCGTTCACGTTTCTAGGCAGCGAAATGGTTTTGGCCCAGCCGTTTCTCAAGTCATTCACGTTTCATGGGTTTTTTGCACGTTGACACCCAAGTCGTGCACGTTTCTCAAGTTGCTCACGTTTCATGGGTTTTTTGCTCGTTGACACCCAAGTCGTGCACGTTTCTAGGCAGCGACATGGTTTTGGCCCAGAAACATGCCATGTCGTTCACGTTTCTAGGCAGCGACATGGTTTTGGCCTAGCCGTTTCTCAATTCGTTCACGTTTCATGGGTTTTTTGCACGTTGACACCCAAGTCGTGCACGTTTCTAGGTAGCGACATGGTTTTGGCCCAGAAACATGCCATGTCGTTCACGTTTCTAGGCAGCGAAATGGTTTTGGCCCAGCCGTTTCTCAAGTCGTTCACGTTTCATGGGTTTTTTGCACGTTGACACCCAAGTCGTGCACGTTTCTAGGCAGCGACAAGGTTTTGGCCCAGCCGTTTCTCAAGTTGCTCACGTTTCGTGGGTTTTTTGCACGTTGACACCCAAGTCGTGCACGTTTCTCAAGTTGCTCAAGTTTCATGGGTTTTTTGCACGTTGACACCCAAGTCGTGCACGTTTCTAGGCAGCGACATGGTTTTGGCCTAGCCGTTTCTCAAGTCGTTCACGTTTCGTGGGTTTTTTGCACGTTGACACCCAAGTCGTGCACGTTTCTAGGCAGCGACATGGTTTTTGCCCAGAAACATGCCATGTCGTTCACGTTTCTAGGCAGCGAAATGGTTTTGGCCCAGCCGTTTCTCAAGTCGTTCACGTTTCATGGGTTTTTTTGCACGTTGACACCCAAGTCGTGCACGTTTCTAGGCAGCGACATGGTTTTGGCCCAGCCATTTCTCAAGTTGCTCACGTTTCATGGGTTTTTTGCACGTTGACACCCAAGTCGTGCACGTTTCTCAAGTTGCTCATGTTTCATGGGTTTTTTTCACGTTGACACCCAAGTCGTGCACGTTTCTCAAGTTGCTCACATTTCATGGGTTTTTTGCACGTTGACACCCAAGTCGTGCACGTTTCTAGGCAGCGACATGGTTTTGGCCCAGAAACATGCCATGTCGTTCACGTTTCTAGGCAGCGACATGGTTTTGGCCCAGCCGTTTCTCAAGTCATTCACGTTTCATGGGTTTTTTGCACGTTGACACCCAAGTCGTGCACGTTTCTACGCAGCGACATGGTTTTGGCCCAGAAACATGCCATGTCGTTCACGTTTCTAGGCAGCGACATGGTTTTGGCCCAGCCGTTTCTCAAGTCGTTCATGCTTCATGGGTTTTTTTGCACGTTGACACCCAAGTCGTGCACGTTTCTACGCAGCGACATGGTTTTGGCCCAGCCGTTTATCAAGTCGTTCACGTTTCATGGGTTTTTTGCACGTTGACACCCAAGTCGTGCACGTTTCTACGCAGCGACATGGTTTTGGCCCAGAACATGCCACGTCGTTCACGTTTCTAGGCAGCGACATGGTTTTGGCCCAGCCGTTTCTCAAGTCGTTCACGTTTCATGGGTTTTATGCACGTTGACACCCAAGTCGTGCACGTTTCTAGGCAGCGACATGGTTTTGGCCCAGAAACATGCCGTGTCGTTCACGTTTCTAGGCAGCGACATGGTTTTGGCCCAGCCGTTTCTCAAGTTGCTCACGTTTCATGGTTTTTTTGCACGTTGACACCCAAGTCGTGCACGTTTCTAGGCAGCGACATGGTTTTGGCCCAGAAACATGCCATGTCGTTCACGTTTCTAGGCAGCGACATGGTTTTGGCCCAGCCGTTTCTCAAGTCGTTCACGTTTCATGGGTTTTTTGCACGTTGACACCCAAGTCGAGCACGTTTCTACGCAGCGACATGGTTTTGGCCCAGAAACATGCCGTGTCGTTCACGTTTCTAGGCAGCGACATGGTTTTGGCCCAGCCGTTTCTCAAGTCGTTCACGTTTCATGGGTTTTTTTGCACGTTGACACCCAAGTCGTGCACGTTTCTAGGCAGCGACATGGTTTTGGCCCAGAAACATGCCATGTCGTTCACGTTTCTAGGGCAGCGACATGGTTTTGGCCCAGCCGTTTCTCAAGTTGCTCACGTTTCATGGGTTTTTTGCACGTTGACACCCAAGTCTTGCACGTTTCTAGGCAGCGACATGGTTTTGGCCCAGAAACATGCCATGTCGTTCACGTTTCTAGGCAGCGACATGGTTTTCGCCTAGCCGTTTCTCAAGTCGTTCACGTTTCATGGGTTTTTTGCACGTTGACACCCAAGTCGTGCACGTTTCTACGCAGCGACATGGTTTTGGCCCAGAAACATGCCATGTCGTTCACGTTTCTAGGCAGCGAAATGGTTTTGGCCCAGCCGTTTCTCAAGTCGTTCACGTTTCATGGGTTTTTTTGCACGTTGACACCCAAGTCATGCATGTTTCTAGGCAGCGACATGGTTTTGGCCTAGCCGTTTCTCAAGTCGTTCACGTTTCATGGGTTTTTTGCACGTTGACACCCAAGTCGTGCACGTTTCTAGGCAGCGACATGGTTTTGGACCAGAAACATGCCATGTCGTTCACGTTTCTAGGCAGCGAAATGGTTTTGGCCCAGCCGTTTCTCAAGTCATTCACGTTTCATGGGTTTTTTGCACGTTGACACCCAAGTCGTGCACGTTTCTAGGCAGCGACATGGTTTTGGCCCAGCCGTTTCTCAAGTTGCTCACGTTTCATGGGTTTTTTGCACGTTGACACCCAAGTCGTGCACGTTTCTTGGCAGCGACATGGTTTTGGCCCAGAAACATGCCATGTCGTTCACGTTTCTAGGCAGCGACATGGTTTTGGCCTAGCCGTTTCTCAAGTCGTTCACGTTTCATGGGTTTTTTTAAAGTTAACACCCAAGTCGTGGACGTTTCTAGGCAGCGACATGGTTTTGGCCCAGAAACATGCCATGTCTATCACGTTTCTAGGCAGCGAAATGGTTTTGGCCCAGCCGTTTCTCAAGTCATTCACGTTTCATGGGTTTTTTGCACGTTGACACCCAAGTCGTGCACGTTTCTAGGCAGCGACAAGGTTTTGGCCCAGCCGTTTCTCAAGTTGCTCACGTTTCGTGGGTTTTTTGCACGTTGACACCCAAGTCGTGCACGTTTCTCAAGTTGCTCACGTTTCATGGGTTTTTTGCACGTTGACACCCAAGTCGTGCACGTTTCTAGGCAGCGACATGGTTTTGGCCTAGCCGTTTCTCAAGTCGTTCACGTTTCATGGGTTTTTTGCACGTTGACACCCAAGTCGTGCACGTTTCTAGGCAGCGACATGGTTTTTGCCCAGAAACATGCCATGTCGTTCACGTTTCTAGGCAGCGAAATGGTTTTGGCCCAGCCGTTTCCCAAGTCGTTCACGTTTCATGGGTTTTTTGCACGTTGACACCCAAGTCGTGCACGTTTCTAGGCAGCGACATGGTTTTGGCCCAGCCGTTTCTCAAGTTGCTCAAGTTTCATGGGTTTTTTGCACGTTGACACCCAAGTCGGGCACGTTTCTCAAGTTGCTCACGTTTCATGGGTTTTTTGCACGTTGACACCCAAGTCGTGCACGTTTCTCAAGTTGCTCACGTTTCATGGGTTTTTTGCACGTTGACACCCAAGTCGTGCACGTTTCTAGGCAGCGACATGGTTTTGGCCCAGCCGTTTCTCAAGTCGTTCACGTTTCATGGGTTTTTTGCACGTTGACACCCAAGTCGTGCACGTTTCTCAAGTCGTTCACGTTTCATGGGTTTTTTGCACGTTGACACCCAAGTCGTGCACGTTTCTACGCAGCGACATGGTTTTGGCCCAGCCGTTTATCAAGTCCTTCATGTTTCATGGGTTTTTTGCACGTTGACACCCAAGTCGTGCACGTTTCTACGCAGCGACATGGTTTTGGCCCAGAACATGCCACGTCGTTCACGTTTCTAGGCAACGACATGGTTTTGGCCCAGCCGTTTCTCAAGTCGTTCACGTTTCATGGGTTTTATGCACGTTGACACCCAAGTCGTGCACGTTTCTAGGCAGCGACATGGTTTTGGCCCAGAAACATGCCGTGTCGTTCACGTTTCTAGGCAGCGACATGGTTTTGGCCCAGCCGTTTCTCAAGTTGCTCACGTTTCATGGGTTTTTTGCACGTTGACACCCAAGTCGTGCACGTTTCTAGGCAGCGACATGCCATGTCGTTCACGTTTCTAGGCAGCGACTTGGTTTTGGCCCAGCCGTTTCTCAAGTCGTTCACGTTTCATGGGTTTTATGCACGTTGACACCCAAGTCGTGCACGTTTCTAGGCAGCGACATGGTTTTGGCCCAGAAACATGCCGTGTCGTTCACGTTTCTAGGCAGCGACATGGTTTTGGCCCAGCCGTTTCTCAAGTTGCTCACGTTTCATGGGTTTTTTGCACGTTGACACCCAAGTCGTGCACGTTTCTACGCAGCGACATGCCATGTCGTTCACGTTTCTAGGCAGCGACTTGGTTTTGGCCCAGCTGTTTCTCAAGTCGTTCACGTTTCATGGGTTTTTTGCACGTTGACACCCAAGTCGTGCACGTTTCTAGGCAGCGACATGGTTTTGGCCCAGCCGTTTCTCAAGTTGCTCACGTTTCATGGGTTTTTTGCACGTTGACACCCAAGTCGTGCACGTTTCTAGGCAGCGACATGGTTTTGGCCCAGAAACATGCCATGTCGTTCACGTTTCTAGGCAGCGACATGGTTTTGGCCTAGCCGTTTCTCAAGTCGTTCACGTTTCATGGGTTTTTTTAAAGTTAACACCCAAGTCGTGGACGTTTCTAGGCAGCGACATGGTTTTGGCCCAGAAACATGCCATGTCTATCACGTTTCTAGGCAGCGAAATGGTTTTGGCCCAGCCGTTTCTCAAGTCATTCACGTTTCATGGGTTTTTTGCACGTTGACACCCAAGTCGTGCACGTTTCTAGGCAGCGACAAGGTTTTGGCCCAGCCGTTTCTCAAGTTGCTCACGTTTCGTGGGTTTTTTGCACGTTGACACCCAAGTCGTGCACGTTTCTCAAGTTGCTCACGTTTCATGGGTTTTTTGCACGTTGACACCCAAGTCGTGCACGTTTCTAGGCAGCGACATGGTTTTGGCCTAGCCGTTTCTCAAGTCGTTCACGTTTCATGGGTTTTTTGCACGTTGACACCCAAGTCGTGCACGTTTCTAGGCAGCGACATGGTTTTGGCCCAGCCGTTTCTCAAGTTGCTCAGGTTTCATGGGTTTTTTGCACGTTGACACCCAAGTCGGGCACGTTTCTCAAGTTGCTCACGTTTCATGGGTTTTTTTGCACGTTGACACCCAAGTCGTGCACGTTTCTCAAGTTGCTCGCGTTTCATGGGTTTTTTGCACGTTGACACCCAAGTCGTGCACGTTTCTAGGCAGCGACATGGTTTTGGCCCAGCCGTTTCTCAAGTCGTTCACGTTTCATGGGTTTTTTGCACGTTGACACCCAAGTCGTGCACGTTTCTCAAGTCGTTCACGTTTCATGGGTTTTTTGCACGTTGACACCCAAGTCGTGCACGTTTCTACGCAGCGACATGGTTTTGGCCCAGCCGTTTATCAAGTCCTTCATGTTTCATGGGTTTTTTGCACGTTGACACCCAAGTCGTGCACGTTTCTACGCAGAGACATGGTTTTGGCCCAGAACATGCCACGTCGTTCACGTTTCTAGGCAGCGACATGGTTTTGGCCCAGCCGTTTCTCAAGTCGTTCACGTTTCATGGGTTTTATGCACGTTGACACCCAAGTCGTGCACGTTTCTAGGCAGCGACATGGTTTTGGCCCAGAAACATGACGTGTCGTTCACGTTTCTAGGCAGCGACATGGTTTTGGCCCAGCCGTTTCTCAAGTTGCTCACGTTTCATGGGTTTTTTGCACGTTGACACCCAAGTCGTGCACGTTTCTAGGCAGCGACATGCCATGTCGTTCACGTTTCTAGGCAGCGACTTGGTTTTGGCCCAGCCGTTTCTCAAGTCGTTCACGTTTCATGGGTTTTATGCACGTTGACACCCAAGTCGTGCACGTTTCTAGGCAGCGACATGGTTTTGGCCTAGAAACATGCCGTGTCGTTCACGTTTCTAGGCAGCGACATGGTTTTGGCCCAGCCGTTTCTCAAGTTGCTCACGTTTCATGGGTTTTTTGCTCGTTGACACCCAAGTCGTGCACGTTTCTAGGCAGCGACTTGGTTTTGGCCCAGCCGTTTCTCAAGTCGTTCACGTTTCATAGGTTTTTTGCACGTTGACACCAAGTCGTGCACGTTTCTAGGCAGCGACATGGTTTTGGCCCAGAAACATGCCATGTCGTTCACGT
>JAHSPW020000021.1:125000-130000 GCA_019985065.2 Arctostaphylos glauca
AAAGCTACGATTTGGGGAGAGGGGATTGTCAAGCAAAGAGAGGGGTGTCAAGAAAGGGGGGATTGTCAAGCAAAGAGGGGGGGTGTCAAGAAAGGGGGTAAGGACATCACGCCATACATTTTGCGCATCGCACCTTTAATGCTTTGCACCGAAGTGCTCCGCACCGCAAGTACTACTGCACAAATTTCCCGCAAATGATGGTTACCCGCCAAGTGACACCCTTGGAATTACGAACAAAGGACTAGGCAATCCAAGCAAAGCAACGATTTAGGGAGGGGGATTGTCAAGCAAAGAGGGGGGTGTCAAGAAAGGGGGTAAGGACAAGGGGATTGTCAAGCAAAGAGGGGGGTGTCAAGAAAGCAGGTAAGGACATCACGCCATACATTTTGTGCATCGTACCTTTAATGCTTTGCACCGAAGTGCTCCGCACCGCAAGTACTACAGCACAAATTTCCCGCAAATGATGGTTACCCGCCAAGTGACACCCTTGGCATTATTAACAAAGGACTAGGCAATCCAAGCAAAGCAACAATTTAAAGAGGGGGATTGTCAAGCAAAGAGGGGGTGTCAAGAAAGGGGGTAAGGACAGGGGGGATTGCCAAGCAAAGAGGGGGGTGTCAAGAAAGGGGGTAGGCAATATGAACACAAGACTAGGCAATCTAAGCAAAGCAACGATTTTTTTTTTGGGGGTGGGGGGGGGGGGTGGGGGAAGGAAGCACTACTACCTCTCAACAAAGAGACATCCCCTGGGCACATGCTGTAGATTTTAGGCTTGAAATACCATTAGCTAAGCATGCAAAGCCGTTCGGGGGTGACAATGCGTCCTCTAGGGCAGTTACATTTCCAATATTTCCATGCAAAAAACGGGGAGGAGCGGGGGGAGGGGGGGGGGGGGGGCGCTCGGCAAGGAGGCATCCGAACATAGCTTGGCATGGTTAGTGTCTTACTTCTTGGAAGCCATTCACTAATCATGCCAAGCCATGTGGGGATGCCAATATATCATCGAGGGTGGCCACTTTTGGTTGCCAAGCCATCCAAACCGACTTGGTGGTGAGCCCATCATTGGTAACATGAACAAAGGATTAGGCAATCCAAGCAAAACAATGGTTTTTTTTTTTTAGGGGTTTGGGGGGGGGGGGGGATTGCCCAGTAAAGAAGGGAGGTGTCAAGAAAGGGGGTAAGACATCACGATTTAGGGAGGGGGGATTGTCAAGAAAAGAGGGGGGTGTCAAGAAAGGGGTAAGGACATCACGCCATACATTTTTGAGCATCGCACCTTTAATGCTTTGCACCGAAGTGCTCCGCACCGCAAGTACTACTGCACAAATTTCCCGCAAATGATGGTTACCCGCCAAGTGACACCCTTGGCATTATGAACAAAGGACTAGGCAATCCAAGCAAAGCAACAATTTAGGGAGGGGGATTGTCAAGCAAAGAGGGGGGTGTCCAGAAAGGGGGTATGGACAGGGGGGATTGTCAAGCAAAGAGGGGGGTGTCAAGAAAGGGGGTAGGCAATATGAACACAAGACTAGGCAATCTAAGCAAAGCAACGATTTTTTTTTTGGGGGTGGGGGGGGGGGGGGGTGGAAGGAAGCACTACTACCTCTCAACAAAGAGACATCCCCTGGGCACATGCTGTAGATTTTAGGCTTGAAATACCATTAGCTAAGCATGCAAAGCCGTTCGGGGGTGACAATGCGTCCTCGAGGGCAGTTACATTTCCAATATTTCCATGCAAAAAACGGGGAGGAGCGTGAGGAGGGGGGGGGGGCGCTCGGCAAGGAGGCATCCGGACATAGCTTGGCATGGTTAGTGTCTTACTTCTTGGAAGCCATTCACTAATCATGCCAAGCCATGTGGGGATGCCAATGTATCATCGAGGGTGGCCACTTTTGGTTGCCAAGCCATGCAAACCGACTTGTTGGTGAGCCCATCATTGGTAACATGAACAAAGGATTAGGCAATCCAAGCAAAACAATGGTTTTTTTTTTTTTTTTTGGGGGGGGGGGGGGGGATTGCCCAGCAAAGAAGGGAGGTGTCAAGAAAGGGGGTAAGACACCACGATTTAGGGAGGGGAGATTGTCAAGCAAAGAGGGGGGTGTCAAGAAAGGGGGTAAGGACATCACGCCATACATTTTGCGCATCGCACCTTTAATGCTTTGCACCGAAGTGCTCCGCACCGCAAGTACTACTGCACAAATTTCCCGCAAATGATGGTTACCCGCCAAGTGACACCCTTGGCATTATGAACAAAGGACTAGGCAATCCAAGCAAATCAACGGTTTGAGAAGGGGGGGGGGGGAGGGGGGGGTGGGGGGAGGGGGGCTCTCAGCATGGAGGCATCCGAACGTAGCTTGGCATGGTCAGTGTCTGACCTCTTGGGAAGTCGTTCACTAATCATGCCAAGCCATGTTGGGATGCCAATGCTTCGAGGGTGGCCACTTTTTGGTTGCCAAGCCATGCCAACCGACTGTTGGCAACCCCTCTCAGCAAGAGGCATCCGAACATAGCTTGGCATGGTTAGTGTCTGACTTCTTGGGAAGCCGTTCACTAATCATGCCAAGCCATGTGGGGATGCCAATGCTTCGAGTGTGGCCACTTTTTGGTTGCCAAGCCATGCCAACCGACTGTTGGCGACCCCTCTTAGCAAGAGGCATCCGAACATATCTTGGCATGGTCAGTGTCTGACTTCTTAGGAAGCCTTTCACTAATCATGCCAAGCCATGTGGGGATGCCAATGCATCATCGAGGGTGGCCACTTCTTGGTTGCCAAGCCATGCCAACCGACTGTTGGCGACCCCTCTCAGCAAGAGGCATCCGAACATAGCTTGGCATGGTCGGTGTCTGACTTCTTGGGAAGCCGTTCACTAATCATGCCAAGCCATGTGGGGATGCCAATGCATCATCGAGGGTGGCCACTTCTGGTTGCCAAGCCAAAAACGATGCCAACCGACTTGTCGGCAAGCCTTCCGAAGGAACACATCGTTGCCAAGGCTTGGCCGAGACATGTGCATGCACTAGGCCACCCACGTAGGCCGTTTTTGGGTGCCCATGCCCAAAACAATGCCAACAAGCCTTCCAACCCGACCGGGGGTATTATTTCGATCATTTTTTCAGGCATTACCCTGGGCAAGGCTGCCGAGTTCGTTTTTGGTTGCCCAAGCCAAAATGGCATGCCAAGCACGTCTTGTGGGAATGCCCACGTGGTTGCCGAGTCTATTGCGTGCACTAGTCCGCCCGCGTTGGCCGTTTTGGGGTGCCCAAGCCCAAGACAGAGCCAAGAATCCTTCCGGGATGGGTGTCCGACTTCGTTTTTGGTTGCCCAAGCCAAAATGGCATGCCAAGCACGTCTTGTGGGCATGCCCACGTGGTTGCCGAGTCTCTTGCATGCACTAGTCCGCCCACGTTGGCCGTTTTGGGGTGCCCAAGCCCAAGACGGAGCCACGAATCCTTCCGGGACGGGTGTCCGAGTTTCGATTTTGGTTGCTCAAGCGAAAATGGCATGCCAAGCACGTCTTGTGGGCATGCCCACGTGGTTGCCGAGTCTCTTGCGTGCACTAGTCCGCCCACGTTGGCCGTTTTGGGGTGCCCAAGCCCAAGACGGTGCCAAGAATCCTTCCGGGACGACCGGGGGTATTTCGGTCATTTTTCGGGGCATTACCCCGGGCATGGTGTCCGACTTCGTTTTTGGTTGGCCAAGCCAAAATGGCATGCCAACCGTGTCTTGGTGGCAAGCAATGTCGCACCAAGGCATGGGTAAGCCTTGGCAGCGACACTCCAGGAGGGACACCACCCCCCCCTAATATAGCATTCTAAGCCCTTCTCCTAGTGACAGGAGGAGACATTGCCTATGCTCGAGGAGTCATAATGGGGTGTTTTGAAGAAAAACGATTTATTTATGCCATAAAATTAATGTAACCACCAAGATAATAAATAAACCCACCTATAAAAAAGCTATTCATGTATTTTAGAAAATATTGAGGCGAGTAGAATTGAAGAAGAATGCACAAAGTGGAATTTACAAAGCGTAAAAATAATAAAACGCGAGGATGATAAATAGTGCATGAACTCCAACATGTGGGAACCATTGAGTAATACTTTTGGGGTGTGTGATTCACTCCCATTGTGTTGAACAATCATGCCTTGCCTTCCTTACTACTTCTTTGCGTTCCGTTACGCATGCTCCTGCTATGCGGCTTGTAAGCTGTCTTTTCTTGGTTAGCCGAGCGTTGCCCTTTCGCAAGTTCATCCGAGAGCAATGTCTTTTTGGTAGTTCATGTGCCCTTTCGCAAGTTCATGTGCCGTTACTTGCCTCCCTATATCGTGTCGAGGGTGCACTTCTATTCCGGTATCAAGCATAAAAGCCAAACTTAACCTCGTTTTTTATTTCGTGCTCGTTTTATTTGGGATTCCTCCGCATGCCATTTGCCCGTTTGTAGGTAGCGAGCCAAGTCGTGCACATTTGTTGGAATCGGCATGGTTTTTGCACGTCGACATGCCAAGTCGATCGTATTTCTAGGTAGGAACATCCGTTTTTGGCCCACCCGACATGAAACCCTTGCACGTTTCTAGCTACAAACCTCGTTTTTGGCACGTACGCATGCTGAGTTATGCACGTTTCTAGGCAGCGGCGTCCGTTTTGGCACGTCGTCGTGCCAAGGCGTGCACGTTTCAAGGCAGCGACATGGTTTTGGCCCAGCCGTTTCTCAAGTCGTTCACGTTTCATGGGTTTTATGCACGTTGACACCCAAGTCGTGCACGTTTCTAGGCAGCGACATGGTTTTTGCCCAGAAACATGCCATGTCGTTCACGTTTCTAGGCAGCGACATGGTTTTGGCCCAGCCGTTTCTCAAGTTGCTCACGTTTCATGGGTTTTTTGCACGTTGACACCCAAGTCGTGCACGTTTCTAGGCAGCGACATGGTTTTGGCCCACAAACATGCCGTGTTGTTCACGTTTCTAGGCAGCGACATGGTTTTGGCCCAGCCGTTTCTCAAGTCG
>JAHSPW020000021.1:145000-152500 GCA_019985065.2 Arctostaphylos glauca
GCGTCCTCGAGGGCAGTTACATTTCCAATATTTCCATGCAAAAAACGGAGAGGAGCGGGGGGAGGGGGGGGGGGGGGCGCTCGGCAAGGAGGCATCCGAACATAGCTTGGCATGGTTAGTGTCTTACTTCTTGGAAGCCATTCACTAATCATGCCAAGCCATGTGGGGATGCCAATGTATCATCGAGGGTGGCCACTTTTGGTTGCCAAGCCATGCAAACCGACTTGTTGGTGAGCCCATCATTGGTAACATGAACAAAGGATTAGGCAATCCAAGCAAAACAGTGGTTTTTTTTTTTTTTGGGGGTTTGGGGGGGGGGATTGCCCAGTAAAGAAGGGAGGTGTCAAGAAAGGGGGTAAGACATCACGATTTAGGGAGGGGGGATTGTCAAGCAAAGAGGGGGGTGTCAAGAAAGGGGGTAAGGACATCACGCCATACATTTTTGAGCATCACACCTTTAATGCTTTGCACCGAAGTGCTCCGCACCGCATGTACTACTGCACAAATTTCCCGCAAATGATGGTTACCCGCCAAGTGACACCCTTGGCATTATGAACAAAGGACTAGGCAATCCAAGCAAAGCAACATTTTAGGGAGGGGGATTGTCAAGCAAAGAGGGGGGTGTCCAGAAAGGGGGGTAAGGACAGGGGGGATTGTCAAGCAAAGAGGGGGGGTGTCAAGAAAGGGGGTAGGCAATATGAACACAAGACTAGGCAATCTAAGCAAAGCAACAATTTTTTTTTTGGGGGTGGGGGGGGGGGGGGGGGGGGGTGGAAGGAAGCACTACTACCTCTCAACAAAGAGACATCCCCTGGGCACATGCTGTAGATTTTAGGCTTGAAATACCATTAGCTAAGCATGCAAAGCCGTTCGGGGGTGACAATGCGTCCTCGAGGGCAGTTACATTTCCAATATTTCCATGCAAAAAACGGGGAGGAGCGTGAGGAGGGGGGGGGGGGCGCTCGGCAAGGAGGCATCCGGACATAGCTTGGCATGGTTAGTGTCTTACTTCTTGGAAGCAATTCACTAATCATGCCAAGCCATGTGGGGATGCCAATGTATCATCGAGGGTGGCCACTTTTGGTTGCCAAGCCATGCAAACCGACTTGTTGGTGAGCCCATCATTGGTAACATGAACAAAGGATTAGGCAATCCAAGCAAAACAATGGTTTTTTTTTTTTTTTTTTTTGGGGGGGGGGGGGATTGCCCAGCAAAGAAGGGAGGTGTCAAGAAAGGGGGTAAGACATCACGATTTAGGGAGGGGGGATTGTCAAGCAAAGAGGGGGGTGTCAAGAAAGGGGGTAAGGACATCACGCCATACATTTTGCGCATCGCACCTTTAATGCTTTGCACCGAAGTGCTCCGCACCGCAAGTACTACTGCACAAATTTCCCGCAAATGATGGTTACCCGCCAAGTGACACCCTTGGCATTATGAACAAAGGACTAGGCAATCCAAGCAAATCAACGGTTTGAGAAGGGGGGGGGGGAGGGGGGGTGGGGGGAGGGGGGCTCTCAGCATGGAGGCATCCGAACATAGCTTGGCATGGTCAGTGTCTGACTTCTTGGGAAGTCGTTCACTAATCATGCCAAGCCATGTTGGGATGCCAATGCTTCGAGGGTGGCCACTTTTTGGTTGCCAAGCCATGCCAACCGACTGTTGGCAACCCCTCTCAGCAAGAGGCATCCGAACATAGCTTGGCATGGTTAGTGTCTGACTTCTTGGGAAGCCGTTCACTAATCATGCCAAGCCATGTGGGGATGCCAATGCTTCGAGTGTGGCCACTTTTTGGTTGCCAAGCCATGCCAACCGACTGTTGGCGACCCCTCTCAGCAAGAGACATCCGAACATATCTTGGCATGGTCAGTGTCTGACTTCTTAGGAAGCCTTTCACTAATCATGCCAAGCCATGTGGGGATGCCAATGCATCATCGAGGGTGGCCACTTCTTGGTTGCCAAGCCATGCCAACCGACTGTTGGCGACCCCTCTCAGCAAGAGGCATCCGAACATAACTTGGCATGGTCAGTGTCTGACTTCTTGGCAAGCCGTTCACTAATCATGCCAAGCCATGTGGGGATGCCAATGCATCATTGAGGGTGGCCACTTCTGGTTGCCAAGCCAAAAACGATGCCAACCGACTTGTCGGCAAGCCTTCCGAAGGAACACATCGTTGCCAAGGCTTGGCCGAGGCATGTGCATGCACTAGGCCACCCACGTAGGCCGTTTTGGGGTGCCCATGCCCAAAACAATGCCAACAAGCCTTCCAACCCGACCGGGGGTATTATTTCGATCATTTTTTCAGGCATTACCCTGGGCAAGGTGGCCGAGTTCGTTTTTGGTTGCCCAAGCCAAAATGGCATGCCAAGCACGTCTTGTGGGAATGCCCACGTGGTTGCCGAGTCTATTGCGTGCACTAGTCTGCCCGCGTTGGCCGTTTTGCGGTGCCCAAGCCCAAGACAGAGCCAAGAATCCTTCCGGGATGGGTGTCCGACTTCGTTTTTGGTTGCCCAAGCCAAAATGGCATGCCAAGCACGTCTTGTGGGCATGCCCACGTGGTTGCCGAGTCTCTTGCATGCACTAGTCCGCCCACGTTGGCCGTTTTGGGGTGCCCAAGCCCAAGACGGAGCCACGAATCCTTCCGGGACGGGTGTCCGAGTTTCGATTTTGGTTGCTCAAGCGAAAATGGCATGCCAAGCACGTCTTGTGGGCATGCCCACGTGGTTGCCGAGTCTCTTGCGTGCACTAGTCCGCCCACGTTGGCCGTTTTGGGGTGCCCAAGCCCAAGACGGTGCCAAGAATCCTTCCGGGACGACCGAGGGTATTTCGGTCATTTTTCGGGGCATTACCCCGGGCATGGTGTCCGACTTCGTTTTTGGTTGGCCAAGCCAAAATGGCATGCCAACCGTGTCTTGGTGGCAAGCAATGTCGCACCAAGGCATGGGTAAGCCTTGGCAGCGACACCCCAGGAGGGACACCACCCCCCCCCCCCCCTTAATATAGCATTCTAAGCCCTTCTCCTAGTGACAGGAGGAGACATTGCCTATGCTCGAGGAGTCATAATGGGGTTTTTTGAAGAAAAACGATTTATTTATGCCATAAAATTAATGTAACCACCAAGATAATAAATAAACCCACCTATAAAAAAGATTTTTTTAATTTTTTTTCGGTTTGAATATTTTTAATTAATTAATTACTTAAAAATATCTTAAAAAATATTAAAAAATACGAAAAAAATACGAAAAATCATGGAAAAATTATGGTTGACTTGGGAAAGCTATTCATGTATTTTAGAAAATATTGAGGCGAGTAGAATTGAAGAAGAATGCACAAAGTGGAATTTACAAAGCGTAAAAATAATAAAACGCGAGGATGATAAATAGTTCATGAACTCCAACATGTGGGAACCATTGAGTAATACTTTTGGGGTGTGTGATTCACTCCCATTGTGTTGAACAATCATGCCTTGCCTTCCTTACTACTTCTTTGCGTTCCGTTACGCATGCTCCTGCTACGCGGCTTGTAAGCTGTCTTGTCTTGGTTAGCCGAGCGTTGCCCTTTCGCAAGTTCATCCGAGAGCAATGTCTTTTCGGTAGTTCATGTGCCCTTTCGCAAGTTCATGTGCCGTTACATGCCTCCCTATATCGTGTCGAGGGTGCACTTCTATTCCGGTATGAACCATAAAAGCCAAACTTAACCTCGTTTTTTATTTCGTGCTCGTTTTATTTGGGATTCCTCCGCATGCCATTTGCCCGTTTGTAGGTAGCGAGCCAAGTCGTGCACATTTGTTGGAATCGGCATGGTTTTTGCACGTCGACATGCCAAGTCGATCGTATTTCTAGGTAGCAACATCCGTTTTTGGCCCACCCGACATGAAACCCTTGCACGTTTCTAGCTACAAACCTCGTTTTTGGCACGTACGCATGCTGAGTTATGCACGCTTCTAGGCAGCGGCGTCCGTTTTGGCACGTCGTCGTGCCAAGGCGTGCACGTTTCAAGGCAGCGACATGGTTTTGGCCCAGCCGTTTCTCAAGTCGTTCACGTTTCATGGGTTTTATGCACGTTGACACCCAAGTCGTGCACGTTTCTAGGCAGCGACATGGTTTTTGCCCAGAAACATGCCATGTCGTTCACGTTTCTAGGCAGCGACATGGTTTTGGCCCAGCCGTTTCTCAAGTTGCTCACGTTTCATGGGTTTTTTGCACGTTGACACCCAAGTCGTGCACGTTTCTAGGCAGCGACATGGTTTTGGCCCAGAAACATGTCGTGTCGTTCACGTTTCTACGCAGCGACATGGTTTTGGCCCAGCCGTTTCTCAAGTCGTTCACGTTCCATGGGTTTTTTGCACGTTGACACCCAAGTCGTGCACGTTTCTAGGCAGCGACATGGTTTTGGCCCAGAAACATGCCATGTCGTTCACGTTTCTAGGCAGCGACATGGTTTTGGCCTAGCCGTTTCTCAAGTTGCTCACGTTTCATGGGTTTTTTGCACGTTGACACCCAAGTCGTGCACGTTTCTAGGCAGCGACATGGTTTTGGCCCAGAAACATGCCATGTCGTTCACGTTTCTAGGCAGCGACATGGTTTTGGCCTAGCCGTTTCTCAAGTCGTTCACGTTTCATGGGTTTTTTGCACGTTGACACCCAAGTCGTGCACGTTTCTAGGCAGCGACATGGTTTTGGCCCAGAAACATGCCATGTCGTTCACGTTTCTAGGCAGCGAAATGGTTTTGGCCCAGCCGTTTCTCAAGTCGTTCACGTTTCATGGGTTTTTTGCACGTTGACACCCAAGTCGTGCACGTTTCTAGGCAGCGACATGGTTTTGGCCCAGCCGTTTCTCAAGTTGCTCACGTTTCATGGGTTTTTTGCACGTTGACACCCAAGTCGTGCATGTTTCTAGGCAGCGACATGGTTTTGGCCCAGAAACATGCCATGTCGTTCACGTTTCTAGGCAGCGACATGGTTTTGGCCCAGCCGTTTCTCAAGTTGCTCACGTTTCATGGGTTTTTTGCACGTTGACACCCAAGTCGTGCACGTTTCTAGGCAGCGACATGGTTTTGGCCCAGAAACATGCCATGTCGTTCACGTTTCTAGGCAGCGACATGGTTTTGGCCTAGCCGTTTCGCAAGTCGTTCACGTTTCATGGGTTTTTTGCACACTGACACCCAAGTCGTGCACGTTTCTAGGCAGCGACATGGTTTTGGCCCAGAAACATGCCATGTCGTTCATGTTTCTAGGCAGCGAAATGGTTTTGGCCCAGCCGTTTCTCAAGTCGTTCACGTTTCATGGGTTTTTTGCACGTTGACACCCAAGTCGTGCACGTTTCTAGGCAGCGACATGGTTTTGGCCTAGCCGTTTCTCAAGTTGCTCACGTTTCATGGGTTTTTTGCACGTTGACACCCAAGTCGTGCACGTTTCTCAAGTTGCTCACGTTTCATGGGTTTTTTGCACGTTGACACCCAAGTCATGCACGTTTCTAGGCAGCGACATGGTTTTGGCCCAGAAACATGCCATGTCGTTCACGTTTCTAGGCAGCGACATGGTTTTGGCCTAGCCGTTTCTCAAGTCGTTCACGTTTCATGGGTTTTTTGCACGTTGACACCCAAGTCGTGCACGTTTCTAGGCAGCGACATGGTTTTGGCCCAGAAACATGCCATGTCGTTCATGTTTCTAGGCAGCGAAATGGTTTTGGCCCAGCCGTTTCTCAAATCGTTCACGTTTCATGGGTTTTTTGCACGTTGACACCCAAGTCGTGCACGTTTCTAGGCAGCGACATGGTTTTGGCCCAGCCGTTTCTCAAGTTGCTCACGTTTCATGGGTTTTTTGCACGTTGACACCCAAGTCGTGCACGTTTCTCAAGTTGCTCACGTTTCATGGGTTTTTTGCACGTTGACACCCAAGTCGTGCACGTTTCTCAAGTTGCTCACGTTTCATGGGTTTTTTGCACGTTGACACCCAAGTCGTGCACGTTTCTAGGCAGCGACATGGTTTTGGCCCAACCGTTTCTCAAGTCGTTCACGTTTCATGGGTTTTTCGCACGTTGACACCCAAGTCGTGCACGTTTCTACGCAGCGACATGGTTTTGGCCCAGAAACATGCCATGTCGTTCACGTTTCTAGGCAGCGACATGGTTTTGGCCCAGCCGTTTATCAAGTCGTTCACGTTTCATGGGTTTTTTGCACGTTGACACCCAAGTCGTGCACGTTTCTATGCAGCGACATCGTTTTGGCCCAGAACATGCCACGTCGTTCACGTTTCTAGGCAGCGACATGGTTTTGGCCCAGCCGTTTCTCAAGTCGTTCACGTTTCATGGGTTTTATGCACGTTGACACCCAAGTCGTGCACGTTTCTAGGCAGCGACATGGTTTTGGCCCAGAAACATGCCGTGTCGTTCACGTTTCTAGGCAGCGACATGGTTTTGGCCCAGCCGTTTCTCAAGTTGCTCACGTTTCATGGGTTTTTTGCACGTTGACACCCAAGTCGTGCACGTTTCTCAAGTTGCTCACGTTTCATGGGTTTTTTGCACGTTGACACCCAAGTCGTGCACGTTTCTCAAGTTGCTCACGTTTCATGGGTTTTTTGCACGTTGACACCCAAGTCGTGCACGTTTCTAGGCAGCGACATGGTTTTGGCCCAGAAACATGCCATGTCGTTCACGTTTCTAGGCAGCGACATGGTTTTGGCCCAGCCGTTTCTCAAGTCGTTCACGTTTCATGGGTTTTTCGCACGTTGACACCCAAGTCGTGCACGTTTCTACGCAGCGACATGGTTTTGGCCCAGAAACATGCCATGTCGTTCACGTTTCTAGGCAGCGACAAGGTTTTGGCCCAGCCGTTTATCAAGTCGTTCACGTTTCATGAGTTTTTTGCACGTTGACACCCAAGTCGTGCACGTTTCTACGCAGCGACATGGTTTTGGCCCAGAACATGCCACGTCGTTCATGTTTCTAGGCAGCGACATGGTTTTGGCCCAGCCGTTTCTCAAGTCGTTCACGTTTCATGGGTTTTATGCACGTTGACACCCAAGTCGTGCACGTTTCTAGGCAGCGACATGGTTTTGGCCCAGAAACATGCCGTGTCGTTCACGTTTCTAGGCAGCGACATGGTTTTGGCCCAGCCGTTTCTCAAGTTGCTCACGTTTCATGGGTTTTTTTGCACGTTGACACCCAAGTCGTGCACGTTTCTAGGCAGCGACATGGTTTTGGCCCAGAAACATGCCATGTCGTTCACGTTTCTAGGCAGCGACTTGGTTTTGGCCCAGCCGTTTCTAAAGTCGTTCACGTTTCATCGGTTTTTTGCACGTTGACACCCAAGTCGTGCACGTTTCTAGGCAGCGACATGGTTTTGGCCCAGCCGTTTCTCAAGTTGCTCACGTTTCATGGGTTTTTTGCACGTTGACACCCAAGTCGTGCACGTTTCTCAAGTTGCTCACGTTTCATGGGTTTTTTGCACGTTGACACCCAAGTCGTGCACGTTTCTCAAGTTGCTCACGTTTCATGGGTTTT
>JAHSPW020000021.1:160000-167500 GCA_019985065.2 Arctostaphylos glauca
CCACATCTAGCAACTTGGCCCAATCTAGCTGGTTCGCACTCACAAAATGCCGCAAATATAACTCCAAGAGTGCATTCACCCTTTCAGTTTGGCCATCAGTCTGAGGGTGAAAGCTGGTAGAGAAATGAAGCGCCGACCCCATAAGTTTGAAGAGCTCCGTCCAAAACTTCCCTGTGAATCGGCTGTCTCTATCGCTTATGATGGATTGTGGTAGCCCCCAGTATTTCACCACATGCTTGAAGAAAAGCTTAGCAGTGTTCTCCGCGGAGCAATCCTTTGGTGTGGGTATGAAGATAGCATATTTTGATATCCTGTCCACCACCACAATTATAGTGCCGCATCCATCGGACTTGGGAAGCCCCACAATGTAATCCATAGAGATACTTTCCCAAGGCTTTCTTGGGATGGGGAGTGGCTCCAACAATCCAGCGGGACTTTGATTCTCCACTTTGTCTTGTTGGCACACAAGACAAGTCTTCACATAGAGTTCTACCTCGTCCCGCATTTGGGGCCAATAATAGGAAGCCTCCAATAATGCCCGTGTGCGCCGTTGTCCCGGGTGACCAGCCCACTTTGTGTCATGACACTCTTTGATTAAGTTCCTCCGCAAGTTACCCCACTTTGGAACATAAATTCGTCGTCCCTTAGTGTAGAGAAGGCCATCTTCCTCCCAAAATCGTTTTGCCTTGCCTTCCTTAGCCAAATTCACCAAGTTCTTGGCTAAGGGATCATGTACCATGCCCTCCTTGATCAAGGCAAGTAGTCCCCCTTGGAGATTCACCATTGTAGCAAGTTCGGCCTTCCTACTAAGAGCATCTGCCACGAGATTTACCTTGCCGGGCTTGTATTCCATGACATAATCAAACTCGGCCAAGAAATCTTGCCACCTTGCTTGCTTGGGACTTAGCTTCTTCTGGGTTTGGAAGTAACTTGTCGCCACATTGTCCGTCTTCACTACAAACTTGGATCCAAGTAAGTAGTGTCGCCATGTCCGCAAACAATGGATGATGGCTGTCATCTCCTTCTCTTGGACCGTGTAGCGTCGTTCCGTGTCATTAAGTTTCCGGCTCTCATATGCTATGGGATGTTCTTCTTGCATGAGTACTCCTCCAATAGCAAAATCTGAGGCATCTGTGTGGACTTCATAGGGCTTAGAGCAATCCGGAAGTGCAAGAACTGGTTCGGATGACACTACCTCCTTCAGGGCTTCAAAAGCTTCTTGGCACTTTGATGTCCACTCCCATGGTTGGTTCTTCTTGAGCAAGTCAGTTAGAGGAGCTGCCTTCAAAGAGTAGCTCTTGATGAACCGCCGGTAGTAGTTGACAAGCCCAAGAAAAGACCGCAACTCCGTCACCTTAGTGGGTGGATCCCATTCCTTGATTGCCTTTACTTTGTCTTCCTCCATGCTAAGCCTTCCATCTTTGATTTTGTGGCCCAAGAAGTAGACTTCATCCTTTGCAAAGGAGCATTTCTCCTTTTTGACATAAAGCTCATTCTCTTTAAGCACCTTGAAAACCGTTCGTAGATGTTCGACATGCTCCTCCAAAGAGTTGCTGTATATGACAATATCATCTAAATAGACAACTACGAACCGGTCAAGGTAAGGATGAAATACCTTATTCATAAGTGTGCAAAATGTGGCCGGAGCATTAGTGAGACCAAAGGGTAGAACAAGAAACTCGAATGAGCCATAGCGAGTAACACATGTGGTCTTTGGTTCATCTCCTTCCGCAATCGGGACTTGATAATATCCCGACCTTAGATCAAGCTTGGTAAAGTACTTGGCATGCCCAAGTTGATCAAATAAATCTGCAATCAAGGGAATGGGATATTTGTTTTTGATTGTTACCTTGTTTAGAGCCCGGTAGTCTATGCAAAGCCGCAACGTTCCTTCTTTCTTCTTTTGAAACAGGACCGGTGCTCCATATGGCGCCTTAGATGGTTGGATGAAGCCGGCATCCAATAAATCCTTGAGTTGTCTCCTTAGTTCTTCCAACTCTGGTGGTGACATTCGATATGGCGCCATGGCGGGTGGTTTTGCTCCCGGCTCCAACTCAATCTTGTGATCCACCTCCCTCCTAGGTGGAAGTCTCTTTGGCAACTCGGGGGGCATGACATCTTTGAATTCTTCAAGAACACTAGATATTTCGTTCGGTAAGTCATGAGAAAGAGTACTTACCCCATCATCCTCTCTTCGGATAGTAGCTAAGTAGGTCACCTCTCCTTTTGTGAATCCCTTTTTGACTTGCATAGCGGAGAGAAGGTTGATACCTGCACTCGGCTTGTTCACCGTTGGGACCATGCACGGGCCTCCCTCCAAGATGCACACCGAGTTGTATCGAGGTAGTGGCACGACATTGAATTGTTTGAGAAACTCCATCCCCATGACAATGCGGAAGTCATCCAGTGGTGCTACCGAAAAGTCCACTTTTCCGCTCCAAGTACCCAAGTGTAGCTCAACTCCACGAGCTACGCCATCCAAGGGTTTGGCTTCTGCGTTCACCGTCTTCAACCATCCTTGCCGCTTTTCCAACTTGAGACCAAGTCTATGTACTTCCTCTCGCTTGATGAAGTTGTGAGTGGCCCCCGTATCTACCATGATCTGGGTGGTCTTGCCATTGATGGTACCCTCCACATACATCAATGACTTGTCTTTGTTGCTAGCCGGCATTGGATTGGCTTTGAGGGCATTGAGTAGTTGCAAGCATCCCATGTTGGCTTCCTCTTCTTGAGAATCTTGCTCCTCTAGTAGAGCATTAAGAGCTTTCCTCTTTGGACAATCCCTAGCCCAATGGGGACCATTACACAAGAAACAGTTATCTTTAGGCTTGGACTCACCTTTGCCATCTTGCTTGTTGTCCCTCTTCCATTCCTTGCCCTTGGGTGGTCTGCCTCCACCTTCTTTGTGTTGGAACTGCTTGTCTTTGTCTCCCCCACCTTTGACGTGGCCAACCTTTACGTTCTTTGAGCTAGAAGAATCACTCTTCTTATACTCTATCAATGTCTCGGCTATGGTGAGTGCCGTCGCAATGTCTTGAACACCACGACGTTGTAGCTCTTGGGCCGCCCAGAATTGAAGACCATCCATGAAATTGAAAAGCAAATCCTCTTCACTCATATTTGGGATTTGAAGCATGAGCCCTGAAAATTCCTCAACATACTCCCGAATAGAACGGTTATGCTTCAATTCCTTCATTTTCTTCCTAGCCAATTGAGCCACATTCTCGGGATAGAATTGCCTCTTAAGCTCCGTTTTAAACTCTTCCCACGATTTGATGGCATAAGTACCTTTTTCTATTTCGGCATGCTTACGGCGCCACCAAGTCGCAGCAAGGTTGGTGAGGTAGAGAGTAGCAGTCCTTACCTTAGCCATTTCGTCGGTCAAGCCCAATGCTTCAAAGTACCTCTCCAAGTGCCACAAGAAGTTGTCAATCTCCTTAGCATCACGCTTGCCATCAAACTCCTTGGGCTTGGGTGCTTCAATCCTTGGAGAGTAACTCACGGTGTGGGTTGACACGCTTCCGCTAGCCACAGCACGCTTGCACATGGCCCAGTCAGCCCTTGTTTCTTCTAATCCCGCCTTCAACTCTTGAATTTGGGTGTCCAGCTTCTCTTCGAGATTGGACAAGGCCTCCAACACTTTAGCTTGGAAAGCATAGCCCTCTTGTCGTAGTGCATTGGTGTTGGTGTCGACAGTAGCTAGCATGGACTCACGAAGTTTCTCCACATGGCTTTCCACCTTGCCATCAAGCTCCTCCATGTTTTGCTCCAATCGATCAAGCCGTTCTCTCACGTCAGCAACGGCCACCTCCACCCTGACCACCCTGGTCTCCATAGCACTCATGACATCACGAGACTTGTCTTTCCTCGCCTTGGTGTTCCCGTCCCTTCCTCGGGTCTCCTCGTTCAAGATCTCTGACATAGTGCTCTTCCTTCCTTAGTTACGACGCCTTCATAACCGGCTCTGATACCAACTGTCACGGCCTTAGAATTTTCCAAGCCAACCGTGCGGCCTTAGATGCTTTGCACCTAAGTAAGCCAAGAACAACAAGTAACAAGAGCACAAGAGTTTGAAGAAGAAGGCTCTCTCTATTGAACTTCAAGATTACAAGCTCTCAAGGTGGTTTGGGCAAATGAGGCCCTCACCTATTTATACAACTTGGGAGAAGTCTAGAACATGCTCTAGAATCTTCTCAACTCATCTATTCTAGAATTCTCTACAAGTATCTTTACAAGGTCTAGAAATATGTACAATAATCTAGACTATTCTAAAGGATGGTTCTAGAATGTCTCTAGAATATCCTCCAAGCTACCACTCCTTTCTAGGGGTCTCTAGAATCTTCCGGAGATTCTTAGAACTTCTAGCAATAGATGGGATGATGCATACCAAGTGTTTGATGAAATGCCCAAGTCGTGACACAAGGCTTACCCATGCCTTGGTGCGACATTGCTTGCCACCAAGACACGGTTGGCATGCCATTTTGGCTTGGCCAACCAAAAACGAAGTCGGACACCATGCCCGGGGTAATGCCCCGAAAAATGACCGAAATACCCCCGGTCGTCCCGGAAGGATTCTTGGCACCGTCTTGGGCTTGGGCACCCCAAAACGGCCAACGTGGGCGGACTAGTGCACGCAAGAGACTCGGCAACCACGTGGGCATGCCCACAAGACGTGCTTGGCATGCCATTTTCGCTTGAGCAACCAAAATCAAAACTCGGACACCCGTCCCGGAAGGATTCGTGGCTCCGTCTTGGGCTTGGGCACCCCAAAACGGCCAACGTGGGCGGACTAGTGCATGCAAGAGACTCGGCAACCACGTGGGCATGCCCACAAGACGTGCTTGGCATGCCATTTTCGCTTGAGCAACCAAAATCGAAACTCGGACACCCGTCCCGGAAGGATTCGTGGCTCCGTCTTGGGCTTCGGCACCCCAAAACGTCCAACGTGGGCGGACTAGTGCATGCAAGAGACTCGGCAACCACGTGGGCATGCCCACAAGACGTGCTTGGCATGCCATTTTGGCTTGGGCAACCAAAAACGAAGTCGGACACCCATCCCGGAAGGATTCTTGGCTTTGTCTTGGGCTTGGGCACCCCAAAACGGCCAACGCGGGTGGACTAGTGCACGCAATAGACTCGGCAACCACGTGGGCATTCCCACAAGACGTGCTTCGCATGCCATTTTGGCTTGGGCAACCAAAAACGAACTCGGCCACCTTGCCCAGGGTAATGCCTGAAAAAATGATCGAAATAATACCCCCGGTCAGGTTGGAAGGCTTGTTGGCATTGTTTTGGGCATGGGCACCCCAAAACGGCCTACGTGGGTGGCCTAGTGCATGCACATGCCTCGGCCAAGCCTTGGCAACGATGTGTTCCTTCGGAAGGCTTGCCGACAAGTCGGTTGGCATCGTTTTTGGCTTGGCAACCAGAAGTGGCCA
The DNA here is from genome assembly GCA_019985065.2 of Arctostaphylos glauca. NCBI lineage: Eukaryota > Viridiplantae > Streptophyta > Magnoliopsida > Ericales > Ericaceae > Arctostaphylos > Arctostaphylos glauca. The sequence goes on from JAHSPW020000021.1 coordinate 165,439, forward strand.
CCCTCGATGATGCATTGGCATCCCCACATGGCTTGGCATGATTAGTGAACGGCTTCCCAAGAAGTCAGACACTGACCATGCCAAGCTATGTTCGGATGCCTCTTGCTGAGAGGGGTCGCCAACAGTCGGTTGGCATGGCTTGGCAACCAAGAAGTGGCCACCCTCGATGATGCATTGGCATCCCCACATGGCTTGGCATTATTAGTGAACGGCTTCCTAAGAAGTCAGACACTGACCATGCCAAGATATGTTCGGATGCCTCTTGCTGAGAGGGGTCGCCAACAGTCGGTTGGCATGGCTTGGCAACCAAAAAGTGGCCACACTCGAAGCATTGGCATCCCCACATGGCTTGGCATGATTAGTGAACGGCTTCCCAAGAAGTCAGACACTAACCATGCCAAGCTATGTTCGGATGCCTCTTGCTGAGAGGGGTTGCCAACAGTCGGTTGGCATGGCTTGGCAACCAAAAAGTGGCCACCCTCGAAGCATTGGCATCCCAACATGGCTTGGCATGATTAGTGAACGACTTCCCAAGAAGTCAGACACTGACCATGCCAAGCTATGTTCGGATGCCTCCATGCTGAGAGCCCCCCTCCCCCCCCTCCCCCCCCCTTCTCAAACCGTTGATTTGCTTGGATTGCCTAGTCCTTTGTTCATAATGCCAAGGGTGTCACTTGGCGGGTAACCATCATTTGCGGGAAATTTGTGCAGTAGTACTTGCGGTGCGGAGCACTTCGGTGCAAAGCATTAAAGGTGCGATGCGCAAAATGTATGGCGTGATGTCCTTACCCCCTTTCTTGACACCCCCCTCTTTGCTTGACAATCCCCCCTCCTAAATCGTGATGTCTTACCCCCTTTCTTGACACCTCCCTTCTTTGCTGGGCAATCCCCCCCCCCCCCCCAAAAAAAAAAAAAAAACCATTGTTTTGCTTGGATTGCCTAATCCTTTGTTCATGTTACCAATGATGGGCTCACCAACAAGTCGGTTTGCATGGCTTGGCAACCAAAAGTGGCCACCCTCGATGATACATTGGCATCCCCACATGGCTTGGCATGATTAGTGAATGGCTTCCAAGAAGTAAGACACTAACCATGCCAAGCTATGTCCGGATGCCTCCTTGCCGAGCGCCCCCCCCCCCCCTCCTCACGCTCCTCCCCGTTTTTTGCATGGAAATATTGGAAATGTAACTGCCCTCGAGGATGCATTGTCACCCCCGAACGGCTTTGCATGCTTAGCTAATGGTATTTCAAGCCTAAAATCTACAACATGTGCCCAGGGGATGTCTCTTTGTTGAGAGGTAGTAGTGCTTCCTTCCACCCCCCCCCCCCCCCCCACCCCCCAAAAAAAATCGTTGCTTTGCTTAGATTGCCTAGTCTTGTGTTCATATTGCCTACCCCCTTTCTTGACACCCCCCCTCTTTGCTTGACAATCCCCCCTGTCCTTACCCCCTTTCTGGACACCCCCCTCTTTGCTTGACAATCCCCCTCCCTAAATTGTTGCTTTGCTTGGATTGCCTAGTTCTTTGTTCATAATGCCAAGGGTGTCACTTGGCGGGTAACCATCATTTGCGGGAACTTTGTGCAGTAGTACTTGCGGTGCGGAGCACTTCGGTGCAAAGCATTAAAGGTACGATGCTCAAAAATGTATGGCGTGATGTCCTTACCCCCTTTCTTGACACCCCCCTCTTTGCTTGACAATCCCCCCTCCCTAAATCGTGATGTCTTACCCCCTTTCTTGACACCTCCCTTCTTTACTGGGCAATCCCCCCCCCCCCCAAACCCCCCAAAAAAAAAAACCATTGTTTTGCTTGGATTGCCTAATCCTTTGTTCATGTTACCAATGATGGGCTCACCAACAAGTCGGTTTGCATGGCTTGGCAACCAAAAGTGGCCACCCTCGATGATACATTGGCATCCCCACATGGCTTGGCATGATTAGTGAATGGCTTCCAAGAAGTAAGACACTAACCATGCCAAGCTATGTTCGGATGCCTCCTTGCCGAGCGCCCCCCCCCCTCCCCCTGCTCCTCCCCGTTTTTTGCATGGAAATATTGGAAATGTA
>JAHSPW020000021.1:175000-182500 GCA_019985065.2 Arctostaphylos glauca
TCAACGTGCAAAAAACCCATGAAACGTGAACAACTTGAGAAACGGCTGGGCCAAAACCATGTCGCTGCGTAGAAACGTGAGCGACATGGCATGTTGCTGGGCAAAAACCATGTCGCTGCCTAGAAACAAGGACGACTTGGGTGTGAATGTGCAAAAAACCCATGAAACGTGAACGACTTGAGAAACGGCTGGGCCAAAACCATGTCGCTGCTTAGAAACGTGAACGACTTGGCATGTCGCTGGGCCAAAACCATGTCGCTGCCTAGAAACAAGGACGACTTGGGTGTCAACGTGCAAAAAACCCATGAAACGTGAACAACTTGAGAAACGGCTGGGCCAAAACCATGTCGCTGCCTAGAAACGTGAGTGACATGGCAGGTTGCTGGGCGAAAACCATGTCGCTGCCTAGAAACAAGGACGACTTGGGTGTCAACGTGCAAAAAACCCATGAAACGTGAACAACTTGAGAAACGGCTGGGCCAAAACCAAGTCGCTGCCTAGAAACGTGAGCGACATGGCATGTTGCTGGGCGAAAACCATGTCGCTGCCTAGAAACAAGGACGACTTGGGTGTCAACGTGCAAAAAACCCATGAAAACGTGAACGACTTGAGAAACGGCTGGGCCAAAACCATGCCGCTGCCTAGAAACATGAACGACTTGGCATGTCGCTGGGCCAAAACCATGTCGCTGGCTGAAAACGTGCACGACTTGGGCGTCAGCGTGCAAAAAACCCATGAAACGTGAACGACTTGGGAAACCGCTGGGCCAAAACCATGTCGCTGCCTAGAAACGTGAACGACGTGGCATGTTGCTGGGCGAAAACCATGTCGCTACCTAGAAACAAGGACGACTTGGGTGTCAACGTGCAAAAAACCCATGAAACATGAACGACTTGAGAAACGGCTGGGCCAAAACCATGTCGCTGCCTAGAAACGTGAACGACATGGCATGTTGCTGGGCGAAAACCATGTCGCTGCCTAGAAACAAGGACGACTTGGGTGTCAACGTCCAAAAAACCCATGAAACGTGAACAACTTGAGAAACGGCTGGGCCAAAACCATGTCGCTGCCTAGAAACGTGAGCGACATGGCATGTTGCTGGGCGAAAACCATGTCGCTGCCTAGAAACAAGGACGACTTGGGTGTCAACGTGCAAAAAACCCACGAAACGTGAACGACTTGAGAAACGGCTGGGCCAAAACCATGTCGCTGGCTAGAAACGTGAACGACTTGGCATGTCGCTGGGCCAAAACCATGTCGCTGGCTGAAAATATGCACGACTTGGGCGTCAGCGTGCAAAAAACCCATGAAACGTGAACGATTGAGAAACGGCTGGGCCAAAACCATGTCGCTGCCTAGAAACGTGAACGACTTGAGAAACGGCTGGGCCAAAACCATGTCGCTGCCTAGAAACGTGCACGACATGGCATGTTGCTGGGCGAAAACCATGTCGCTGCCTAGAAACAAGGACGACTTGGGTGTCAACGTGCAAAAAACCCATGAAACGTGAACAACTTGAGAAACGACTGGGCCAAAACCATGTCGCTGCCTAGAAACGTGAGCGACATGGCATGTTGCTGGGCGAAAACCATGTCGCTGCCTAGAAACAAGGACGACTTGGGTGTCAACGTGCAAAAAAACCCATGAAACGTGAACGACTTGAGAAACGGCTGGGCCAAAACCATGTCGCTGCCTAGAAACGTGAACGACTTGGGATGTCGCTGGGCCAAAACCATGTCGCTGGCTGAAAACGTGCACGACTTGGGCGTCAGCGTGCAAAAAACCCATGAAATGTGAACGACTTGAGAAACCGCTGGGCCAAAACCATGTCGCTGCCTAGAAACGTGAACGACATGGCATGTTGCTGGGCGAAAACCATGTCGCTGCCTAGAAACAAGGACGACTTGGGTGTCAACGTGAAAAAAACCCATGAAACATGAACGACCTGAGAAACGGCTGGGGCAAAACCATGTCGCTGCCTAGAAACGTGAACGACATGGCATGTTGCTGGGCGAAAACCATGTCGCTGCCTAGAAACAAGGACGACTTGGGTGTCAACGTGCAAAAAACCCATGAAACGTGAACAACTTGAGAAACGGCTGGGCCAAAACCATGTCGCTGCCTAGAAACGTGAGCGACATGGCATGTTGCTGGGCGAAAACCATGTCGCTGCCTAGAAACAAGGACGACTTGGGTGTCAATGTGCAAAAAACCCATGAAACGTGAACGACTTGAGAAACGGCTGGGCCAAAACCATGTCGCTGCTTAGAAACGTGAACGACTTGGCATGTCGCTGGGCCAAAACCATGTCGCTGCCTAGAAACAAGGACGACTTGGCATGTCGCTGGGCCAAAACCATGTCGCTGGCTGAAAACGTGCACGACTTGGGCGTCAGCGTGCAAAAAACCCATGAAACGTGAACGACTTGGGAAACCGCTGGGCCAAAACCATGCCGCTGCCTAGAAACGTGAACGACGTGGCATGTTGCTGGGCGAAAACCATGTCGCTACCTAGAAACAAGGACGACTTGGGTGTCAACGTGCAAAAAACCCATGAAACATGAACGACTTGAGAAACGGCTGGGCCAAAACCATGTCGCTGCCTAGAAATGTGAACGACATGGCATGTTGCTGGGCGAAAACCATGTCGCTGCCTAGAAACAAGGACGACTTGGGTGTCAACGTGCAAAAAACCCATGAAACGTGAACAACTTGAGAAACGGTTGGGCCAAAACCATGTCGCTGCCTAGAAACGTGAGCGACATGGCATGTTGCTGGGCGAAAACCATGTCGCTGCCTAGAAACAAGGACGACTTGGGTGTCAACGTGCAAAAAACCCATGAAACGTGAACGACTTGAGAAACGGCTGGGCCAAAACCATGTCGCTGCCTAGAAACGTGAACGACTTGGCATGTCGCTGGGCCAAAACCATGTCGCTGGCTGAAAATGTGCACGACTTGGGCGTCAGCGTGCAAAAAACCCATGAAACGTGAACGACTTGAGAAACGGCTGGGTCAAAACCATGTCGCTGCCTAGAACCGTGAACGACTTGAGAAACGGCTGCGCCAAAACCATGTCGCTGCCTAGAAACGTGAACGACATGGCATGTTGCTGGGCGAAAACCATGTCGCTGCCTAGAAACAAGGAGGACTTGGGTGTCAACGTGCAAAAAAACCATGAAACGTGAATGACTTGAGAAACGGCTGGGCCAAAACCATGTCGCTGCCTAGAAACGTGAACGACATGGCATGTTGCTGGGCGAAAACCATGTCGCTGCCTAGAAACAAGGACGACTTGGGTGTCAATGTGCAAAAAACCCATGAAACGTGAACGACTTGAGAAATGGCTGGGCCAAAACCATGTCGCTGGCTGAAAACGTGCACGACTTGGGCGTCAGCGTGCAAAAAACCCATGAAACGTGAACGACTTGAGAAACGGCTTGGCCAAGACCATGTCGCTGCCTAGAAACGTGAACGACATGGCATGTTGCTGGGCGAAAACCATGTCGCTGCCTAGAAACAAGGACGACTTGGGTGTCAACGTGCAAAAAACCCATGAAACGTGAACGACTTGAGAAACGGCTGGGCCAAAACCATGTCGCTGCCTAGAAACGTGAAAGACTTGGCATGTCGCTGGGCCAAAACCATGTCGCTGGCTGAAAACGTGCACGACTTGGGCGTCAGCGTGCAAAAAACCCATGAAACGTGAACGACTTGAGAAACGGCTGGGCCAAAACCATGTCGCTGCCTAGAAACGTGAACGACATGGCATGTTGCTGGGCGAAAACCATGTCGCTGCCTAGAAACAAGGTCGACTTAGGTGTCAACGTGCAAAAAACCCATGAAACATGAACGACTTGAGAAACCGCTGGGCCAAAACCATGTCGCTGCCTAGAAACGTGAACGACGTGGCATGTTGCTGGGCGAAAACCATGTCGCTGCCTAGAAACAAGGACGACTTGGGTGTCAACGTGCAAAAAAACCCTTGAAACATGAACGACTTGAGAAACGGCTGGGCCAAAACCATGTCGCTGTCTAGAAACGTGAACGACATGGCATGTTGCTGGGCGAAAACCATGTCGCTGCCTAGAAACAAGGACGACTTGGGTGTCAACGTGCAAAAAACCCATGAAACGTGAACGACTTGAGAAACGGCTGGGCCAAAACCATGTCGCTGCCTAGAAACGTGAACGACATGGCATGTTGCTGGGCCAAAACCATGTCGCTGCCTAGAAACGTGCATGACATGGGTGTCAGCGTGCAAAAAAACCCATGTCGCTGCCTAGAAACGTGCACGAGTTGGGTGTCAACGAGTAAAAAACCCATGTCGCTGCCTGGAAACGTGAACGACTTGGGTGTCAACGAGTAAAAAACCCATGTCAGTGACTGGAAACATGAACGACTTGGCATGTTCGCTGGGCCAAAACAATGTCGCTGCCTAGAAACGTGCACGACTTGGGTGTCAATGAGTAAAAAACCCATGTCGCTGCCTCGAAACGTGAACGACTTGGGTGTCAACGAGTAAAAAACCCATGTCGGTGACTGGAAACATGAACGACTTGGCATGTTCGCTGGGCCAAAACCATGTCGCTACCTAGAAATGTGCACGACATGAGTGTCAGCGTGCAAAAAACCCATGTCGCTGCCTAGAAACGTGAACGACTTGGCATGTGGCTGGGCCAAAACCATGTCGCTGGCTGAAAACGTGCACGCCTTGGCATGATGACGTGCCAAAACGGACGTCGCTGCCCAGAAACGTGCATAACTCAGCATGCGTACGTGCGAAAAATGAGGTTTGTAGCTAGAAACGTGCAAGGGTTTCATGTCGGGTGGGCCAAAAACGGATGTTGCTACCTAGAAATACGATCGACTTGCCATGTCGACGTGCAAAAACCATGCCGATTCCAACAAATGTGCACGACTTGGCTCGCTACCTACAAACGAGCAAATGGCATGTGGAGGAATCCCAAATAAAACGAGCACGAAATAAAAAAACGAGGTTAAGTTTGGCTTTTATGCTTGATACCGGAATAGAAGTGCACCCTCGACACGATATAGCGAGGCAAGTAACGGCACCTCGACACACAATGAAAAGCAAAAAGAAAAGACATTGCTCTCGGATGAACTTGCGAAAGGGCAACGCTCGACTAACCAAGAAAAGACAGCTTACAAGCCGCGTAGCAGGAGCATGCGTAGCGGAACGCAAAGAAGTAGTAAGGAAGGCAAGGCATGACTGTTCAACACAATGGGAGTGAATCACACACCCCAAAAGTATTACTCAATGGTTCCCACATGTTGGAGTTCATCCACTATTTATCATCCTCGCGTTTTATTATTTTTACGCTTTGTAAATTCCACTTTGTGCATTCTTCTTCAATTCTACTCGCCTCAATATTTTCTAAAATACATGAATAGCTTTCCCAAGTCAACCATAATTTTTGCATGATTTTTCGTATTTTTTTCGTATTTTTTAATAATTTTTAAGCTATTTTTAACTAATTAATTAATTAAAAATATTCAAACCGAAAAAAAAATTAAAAAAATATTTTTTATAGGTGGGTTTATTTATTATCTTGGTGGTTACATTGATTTTATGGCATAAATAAATCGTATTTCTTCAAAAAACCCCATTATGACTCCTCGAGCATAGGCAATGTCTCCTCCTGTCACTGGGAGAAGGGCTTAGAATGCTTGCTATATTAGAGGGGGGGGGGGGGGGGGGGGGGTGTCCCTCCTGGGGTGTCGCTGCCAAGGCTTACCCATGCCTTGGTACGACATTGCTTGCCACCAAGAGACACGGTTGGCATGCCATTTTGGCTTGGGCAACCAAAAACGAAGTCGGACACCATGCCCGGGGTAATGCCCCGAAAAATGACCGAAATACCCCCGGTCGTCCCGGAAGGATTCTTGGCACCGTCTTGGGCTTGGGCACCCCAAAACGGCCAACGTGGGCGGACTAGTGCACGCAAGAGACTCGGTAACCACGTGGGCATGCCCACAAGACGTGCTTGGCATGCCATTTTGGCTTGGGCAACCAAAAACGAAGTCGGACACCCATCCCGGAAGGATTCTTGGCTCTGTCTTGGGCTTGGGCACCCCAAAACGGCCAACGCGGGCGGACTAGTGCACGCTATAGACTCGGCAACCACGTGGGCATTCCCACAAGACGTGCTTGGCATGCCATTTTGGCTTGAGCAACCAAAAATGAACTCGGGCACCTTGCCCAGGGTAATGCCTGAAAAAATGATCGAAATAATACCCCCGGTTGGGTTGGAAGGCTTGTTGGCATTGTTTTGGGCATGGGCACCCCAAAACGGCGTACGTGGGTGGCCTAGTGCATGCACATGCCTCGGCCAAGCCTTGGCAACGATGTGTTCCTTCGGAAGGCTTGCCGACAAGTCGGTTGGCATCGTTTTTGGCTTGGCAACCAGAAGTGGCCACCCTCGATGATGCATTGGCATCCCCACATGGCTTGGCATGATTAGTGAACGGCTTCCCAAGAAGTCAGACACTGACCATGCCAAGCTATGTTCGGATGCCTCTTGCTGAGAGGGGTCGCCAACAGTCGGTTGGCATGGCTTGGCAACCAAGAAGTGGCCACCCCTCGATGATGCATTGGCATCCCCACATGGCTTGGCATGATTAGTGAACGGCTTCCTAAGAAGTCAGACACTGACCATGCCAAGATATGTTCGGATGCCTCTTGCTGAGAGGGGTCGCCAACAGTCGGTTGGCATGGCTTGGCAACCAAAAAGTGGCCACCCTCGAAGCATTGGCATCCCCACATGGCTTGGCATGATTAGTGAACGGCTTCCCAAGAAGCCAGACACTAACCATGCCAAGCTATGTTCGGATGCCTCTTGCTGAGAGGGGTTGCCAACAGTCGGTTGGCATGGCTTGGCAACCAAAAAGTGGCCACCCTCGAAGCATTGGCATCCCGACATGGCTTGGCATGATTAGTGAACGGCTTCCCAAGAAGTCAGACACTGACCATGCCAAGCTATGTTCGGATGCCTCCATGCTGAGAGCCCCCCTCCCCCCACCCCACCCTCCCCCCCTTCTCAAACCGTTGATTTGCTTGGATTGCCTAGTCCTTTGTTCATAATGCCAAGGGTGTCACTTGGCGGGTAACCATCATTTGCGGGAAATTTGTGCAGTAGTACTTGCGGTGCGGAGCACTTCGGTGCAAAGCATTAAAGGTGCGATGCGCAAAATGTATGGCGTGATGTCCTTACCCCCTTTCTTGACACCCCCCTCTTTGCTTGATAATCCCCCCTGTCCTTACCCCCTTTCTTGACACCCCCCTCTTTGCTTGACAATCCCCCCTGTCCTTACCCCCCTTTCTTGACACCCTCCTCTTTGCTTGACAATCCCCCTCCTTAAATCTTAGCTTTGCTTAGATTGCCTAGTCCTGTGTTCATAATGCCAAGGGTGTCACTTGGCGGGTAACCATCATTTGCGGGAAATTTGTGCAGTAGTACTTGCGGTGCAGAGCACTTCGG
>JAHSPW020000021.1:192500-197500 GCA_019985065.2 Arctostaphylos glauca
TGCCAGCGTGCAAAAAACCCAGGTCGCTGCCTAGAAACGTGAACGACATGGCATGTTGCTGGGCGAAAACCATGTCGCTGGCTGAAAACGTGCACGACTTGGGTGTCAACGTGCAAAAAACCCATGAAACGTGAACAACTTGAGAAACGGCTGGGCCAAAACCATGTCGTTGCCTAGAAACGTGAGCGACATGGCATGTTGCTGGGCGAAAACCATGTCGCTGCCTAGAAACAAGGACGACTTGGGTGTCAACGTGCAAAAAACCCATGAAACGTGAACGACTTGAGAAACGGCTGGGCCAAAACCATGTCGCTGCCTAGTAACGTGAACGACTTGGCATGTCGCTGGGCCAAAACCATGTCGCTGGCTGAAAACGTGCACGACTTGGGCGTCAGCGTGCAAAAAACCCATGAAACGTGAACGACTTGAGAAACGGCTGGGCCAAAACCATGTCGCTGCCTAGAAACGTGAACGACTTGAGAAACGGCTGGACCAAAACCATGTCGCTGCCTAGAAACGTGAACGACATGGCATGTTGCTGGGCGAAAACCATGTCGCTGCCTAGAAACAAGGACGACTTGGGTGTCAACGTGCAAAAAAAACCCATGAAACGTGAACGACTTGAGAAACAGCTGGGCCAAAACCATGTCGCTGCCTAGAAACGTGAACGACATGGCATGTTGCTGGGCGAAAACCATGTCGCTGCCTAGAAACAAGGACGACTTGGGTGTCAACGTGCAAAAAACCCATGAAACGTGAACGACTAGAGAAACGGCTGGGCCAAAACCATGTCGCTGCCTAGAAACGTGAAAGACTTGGCATGTCGCTGGGCCAAAACCATGTCGCTGGCTGAAAACGTGCACGACTTGGGCGTCAGCGTGCAAAAAAACCCATGAAACGTGAACGACTTGAGAAACGGCTGGGCCAAAACCATGTCGCTGCCTAGAAACGTGAACGACATGGCATGTTGCTGGGCGAAAACCATGTCGCTGCCTAGAAACAAGGACGACTTGGGTGTCAACGTGCAAAAAACCCATGAAACGTGAACGACTTGAGAAACGGCTGGGCCAAAACCATGTCGCTGCCTAGAAACGTGAACGACATGGCATGTTGCTGGGCGAAAACCATGTCGCTGCCTAGAAACAAGGACGACTTGGGTGTCAACGTGCAAAAAACCCATGAAACGTGAACGACTTGAGAAACGGTTGGGCCAAAACCATGTCACTGCCTAGAAACGTGAACGACATGGCATGTTGCTGGGCGAAAACCATGTCGCTGCCTAGAAACAAGGACGACTTGGGTGTCAACGTGCAAAAAACGCATCAAACGTGAACAACTTGAGAAACGGCTGGGCCAAAACCATGTCGCTGCCTAGAAACGTGAGCGACATGGCATGTTGCTGGGCGAAAACCATGTCGCTGCCTAGAAACAAGGACGACTTCGGTGTCAACGTGCAAAAAACCCATGAAACGTGAACGACTTGAGAAACGGCTTGGCCAAAACCATGTCGCTGCCTAGAAACGTGAACGACTTTGCATCTCGCTGGGCCAAAACCATGTCGCTGGCTGAAAATGTGCAAGACTTGGGCGTCAGCATGCAAAAAACCCATGAAACGTGAACGACTTCAGAAACGGCTGGGCCAAAACCATGTCGCTGCCTAGAAACGTGAACGACTTGAGAAACGGCTGGGCCAAAACCATGTCGCTGCCTAGAAACGTGAACGACATGGCATGTTGCTGGGCGAAAACCATGTCGCTGCCTAGAAACAAGGACGACTTGGGTGTCAACGTGCAAAAAACCCATGAAACGTGAACGACTTGAGAAACGGCTGGGCCAAAACCATGTCACTGCCTAGAAACGTGAACGACATGGCATATTGCTGGGCGAAAACCATGTCGCTGCCTAGAAACAAGGACGACTTGGGTGTCAACGTGCAAAAAACCCATGAACCATGAACGACTTGAGAAACGGCTGGGCCAAAACCATGTCGCTGCCTAGAAACGTGAAAGACTTGGCATGTCGCTGGGCCAAAACCATGTCGCTTGCTGAAAACGTGCACGACTTGGGCGTCAGCGTGCAAAAAACCCATGTTGCTGCCTAGAAACGTGCACGACTTGGGTGTCAACGAGTAAAAAAACCCATGTCGCTGCCTGGAAACGTGAACGACTTGGGTGTCAACGAGTAAAAAACCCATGTCGCTGACTGGAAACATGAACGACTTGGCATGTTCGCTGGGCCAAAACCATGTCGCTGCCTAGAAACGTGCACAACTTGGGTGTCAACGAGTAAAAAACCCATGTCGCTACCTCGAAACGTGAACGACTTGGGTGTCAACGAGTAAAAAACCCATGTCGGTGACTGGAAACATGAACGACTTGGCATGTTCGCTGGGCCAAAACCATGTCGCTGCCTAGAAACGTGCACGACATGGGTGTCAGCGTGCAAAAAACCCATGTCGCTGCCTAGAAACGTGAACGACTTGGCATGTCGCTGGCTGAAAACGTGCACGCCTTGGCACGATGACGTGCCAAAACGGACATCGCTGCCTAGAAACGTGCATAACTCTGCATGCGTACGTGCCAAAAATGAGGTTTGTAGCTAGAAACGTGCAAGGGTTTCATGTCGGGTGGGCCAAAAACGGATGTCGCTACCTAGAAATACGATCTACTTGCCATGTCGATGTGCAAAAACCATGCCGATTCCAACAAATGTGCACGACTTGGCTCGCTACCTACAAACGGGCAAATGGCATGCGGAGGAATCCCAAATAAAACGAGCACGAAATAAAAAAACGAGGTTAAGTTTGGCTTTTATGCTTGATACCGGAATAGAAGTGCACCCTCGACACGATATAGCGAGGCAAGTAACGGCACCTCGACACACAATGAAAAGCGAAAAGAAAAGACATTGCTCTCGGATGAACTTGTGAAAGGGCAACGCTCGGCTAACCAAGAAAAGACAGCTTACAAGCCGCGTAGCAGGAGCATGCGTAACGGAACGCAAAGAAGTAGTAAGGAAGGCAAGGCATGATTGTTCAACACAATGGGAGTGAATCACAAACCCCAAAAGTATTACTCAATGGTTCCCACATGTTGGAGTTCATGCACTATTTATGATCCTCGCGTTTTATTATTTTTACGCTTTGTAAATTCCACTTTGTGCATTCTTCTTCAATTCTACTCGCCTCAATATTTTCTAAAATACATGAATAGCTTTCCCAAGCCAACCATAATTTTTGCATGATTTTTCGTATTTTTTTCGTATTTTTTAATAATTTTTAAGCTATTTTTAAGTAATTAATTAATTAAAAATATTCAAACCTAAAAACAAATTAAAAAAATCTTTTTTATAGGTGGGTTTATTTATTATCTTGGTGGTTACATTGATTTTATGGCATAAATAAATCGTATTTCTTCAAAAAACCCCATTATGACTCCTCGAGCATAGGCAATGTCTCCTCCTGTCACTAGCAGAAGGGCTTAGAATGCTATATTAGGGGGTGGTGGTGTCGCTCCTGGGGTGTCGCTGCCAAGGCTTACCCATGCCTTGGTGCGACATTGCTTGCCACCAAGAGACACGGTTGGCATGCCATTTTGGCTTGGGCAACCAAAAACGAAGTCGGACACCATGCCCGGGGTAATGCCCCGAAAAATGACCGAAATACCCCCAGTCGTCCCGGAAGGTTTCTTGGCACCGTCTTGGGCTTGGGCACCCCAAAACGGCCAACGTGGGCGGACTAGTGCACGCAAGAGACTCGGTAACCACGTGGGCATGCCCACAAGACGTGCTTGGCATGGCATTTTGGCTTGAGCAACCAAAAACGAACTCGAACGCCCGTCCCGGAAGGATTCTTGGCTCCGTCTTGGGCTTGGGCACCCCAAAACGGCCAACGTGGGCGTACTAGTGCATGCAAGAGACTCGGCAACCACGTGGGCATGCCCACAAGACGTGCTTGGCATGCCATTTTGGCTTGGGCAACCAAAAACGAAGTCGGACACCCATCCCGGAAGGATTCTTGGCTCTGTCTTGGGCTTGGGCACCCCAAAACGGCCAACGCGGGCGGACTAGTGCACGCAATAGACTCGGCAACCGCGTGGGCATTCCCACAAGACGTGCTTGGCATGCCATTTTGGCTTGAGCAACCAAAAATGCACTCGGGCACCTTACCCAGGGTAATGCCTGAAAAAATGATCGAAATAATACCCCCGGTCGGGTTGGAAGGCTTGTTGGCATTGTTTTGGGCATGGGCACCCCAAAACGGCCTAAGTGGGTGGCCTAGTGCATGCACATGCCTCGGCCAAGCCTTGGCAACGATGTGTTCCTTCGGAAGGCTTGCCGACAAGTCGGTTGGCATCGTTTTTGGCTTGGCAACCAGAAGTGGCCACCCTCGATGATGCATTGGCATCCCCACATGGCTTGGCATGATTAGTGAACGGCTTCCCAAGAAGTCAGACACTGACCATGCCAAGCTATGTTCGGATGCCTCTTGCTGAGAGGGGTCGCCAACAGTCGGTTGGCATGGCTTGGCAACCAAGAAGTGGCCACCCTCGATGATGCATTGGCATCCCCACATGGCTTGGCATTATTAGTGAACGGCTTCCTAAGAAGTCAGACACTGACCATGCCAAGATATGTTCGGATGCCTCTTGCTGAGAGGGGTCGCCAACAGTCGGTTGGCATGGCTTGGCAACCAAAAAGTGGCCACCCTCGAAGCATTGGCATCCCCACATGGCTGGGCATGATTAGTGAACGGCTTCCCAAGAAGTCAGACACTAACCATGCCAAGCTATGTTCGGATGCCTCTTGCTGAGAGGGGTTGCCAACAGTCGGTTGGCATGGCTTGGCAACCAAAAAGTGGCCACCCTCGAAGCATTGGCATCCCGACATGGCTTGGCATGATTAGTGAACGGCTTCCCAAGAAGTCAGACACTGACCATGCCAAGCTATGTTCGGATGCCTCCATGCTGAGAGCCCCCCTCCCCCCACCCCACCCTCCCCCC
>JAHSPW020000021.1:210000-215000 GCA_019985065.2 Arctostaphylos glauca
CGTGCAAAAAACCCATGAAACGTGAACGACTTGAGAAACGGCTGGGCCAAAACCATGTCGCTGCCTAGAAACTTGAACGACATGGCATGTTGCTGGGCCAAAACCATGTCGTTGCCTAGAAACAAGGACGACTTGGGTGTCAACGTGCAAAAAACCCATGAAACGTGAACGACTTGAGAAACGGCTGGGCCAAAACCATGTCGCTGCCTAGAAACGTGCATGACATGGGTGTGAGCGTGCAAAAACCCATGTCGCTGCCTATAAACGTGCACGACTTGGGTGTCAACGAGTAAAAAACCCATGTCGCTGCCTGGAAACGTGAACGACTTGGGTGTCAACGAGTAAAAAACCCATGTTGGTGACTGGAAACATGAACGACTTGGCATGTTCGCTGGTCCAAAACTATGTCGCTGCCTAGAAACGTGCACGACTTGGGTGTCAACGAGTAAAAAACCCATGTCGCTGCCTCGAAACGTGAACGACTTGGGTGTCAACGAGTAAAAAACCCATGTCGGTGACTGGAAACATGAACGACTTGGCATGTTCGCTGGGCCAAAACCATGTCGCTGCCTAGAAACGTGCACGACATGGGTGTCAGCGTGCAAAAAACCCATGTCGCTGCCTAGAAACGTGAACGACTTGGCATGTGGCTGGGCCAAAACCATGTCGCTGGCTGAAAACGTGCACGCCTTGGCACGATGACGTGCCAAAACAGACGTCGCTGCCTAGAAACGTGCATAACTCAGCATGCGTACGTGCCAAAAACGAGGTTTGTAGCTAGAAACGTGCAAGGGTTTCATGTCGGGTGGGCCAAAAACGGATGTTGCTACCTAGAAATACGATCCACTTGCCATGTCGACGTGCAAAAACCATGCCGATTCCAACAAATGTGCACGACTTGGCTCGCTACCTACAAACGGGCAAATGGCATGCGGAGGAATCCCAAATAAAACGAGCACGAAATAAAAAAACGAGGTTAAGTTTGGCTTTTATGCTAGATACCGGAATAGAAGTGCACCCTCGACACGATATAGCGAGGCAAGTAACGGCACCTCGACACACAATGAAAAGCGAAAAGAAAAGACATTTCTCTCGGATGAACTTGCGAAAGGGCAACGCTCGGCTAACCAAGAAAAGACAGCTTACAAGCCGCGTAGCAGGAGCATGCGTAACGGAACGCAAAGAAGTAGTAAGGAAGGCAAGCCATGACTGTTCAACACAATGGGAGTGAATCACACACCCCAAAAGTATTACTCAATGGTTCCCACATGTTGGAGTTCATGCACTATTTATGATCCTCGCGTTTTATTATTTTTACGCTTTGTAAATTCCACTTTGTGCATTCTTCTTCAATTCTACTCGCCTCAATATTTTCTAAAATACATGAATAGCTTTCCCAAGTCAACCATAATTTTTGCATGATTTTTCGTATTTTTTTCGTATTTTTTAATAATTTTTAAGCTATTTTTAACTAATTAATTAATTAAAAATATTCAAACCGAAAAAAAATTTAAAAAATCTTTTTTATAGGTGGGTTTATTTATTATCTTGGTGGTGACATTGATTTTATGGCATAAATAAATCGTATTTCTTCAAAAAACCCCATTATGACTCCTCGAGCATAGGCAATGTCTCCTCCTGTCACTAGGAGAAGGGCTTAGAATGCTATATTAGGGGGGCTGGTGTCCCTCCTGGGGTGTCGCTGCCAAGGCTTACCCATGCCTTGGTACGACATTGCTTGCCACCAAGAGACACGGTTGGCATGCCATTTTGGCTTGGGCAACCAAAAACGAAGTCGGACACCATGCCCGGGGTAATGCACCGAAAAATGACCGAAATACCCCCGGTCGTCCCGGAAGGATTCTTGGCACCGTCTTGGGCTTGGGCACCCCAAAACGGCCAACGTGGGCGGACTAGTGCACGCAAGAGACTCGGTAACCACGTGGGCATGCCCACAAGACGTGCTTGGCATGCCATTTTGGCTTGAGCAACCAAAAACGAACTCGGACACCCGTCCCGGAAGGATTCTTGGCTCCGTCTTGGGCTTGGGCACCCCAAAACGGCCAACGTGGGTGGACTAGTGCATGCAAGAGACTCGGCAACCACGTGGGCATG
Source organism: Arctostaphylos glauca (assembly GCA_019985065.2). NCBI lineage: Eukaryota > Viridiplantae > Streptophyta > Magnoliopsida > Ericales > Ericaceae > Arctostaphylos > Arctostaphylos glauca. The sequence continues at coordinate 212,116 of JAHSPW020000021.1, forward strand.
CCCACAAGACGTGCTTGGCATGCCATTTTGGCTTGGGCAACCAAAAACGAAGTCGGACACCCATCCCGGAAGGATTCTTGGCTCTGTCTTGGGCTTGGGCACCCCAAAACGGCCAACGCGGGCGGACTAGTGCACGCAATAGACTCGGCAACCACGTGGGCATTCCCACAAGACGTGCTTGGCATGCCATTTTGGCTTGAGCAACCAAAAATGAACTCGGGCACCTTGCCCAGGGTAATGCCTGAAAAAATGATCGAAATAATACCCCCGGTCGGGTTGGAAGGCTTGTTGGCATTGTTTTGGGCATGGGCACCCCAAAACTGCCTACGTGGGTGGCCTAGTGCATGCACATGCCTCGGCCAAGCCTTGGCAACGATGTGTTCCTTCGGAAGGCTTGCCGACAAGTCGGTTGGCATCGTTTTTGGCTTGGCAACCAGAAGTGGCCACCCTCGATGATGCATTGGCATCCCCACATGGCTTGGCATGATTAGTGAACGGCTTCCCAAGAAGTCAGACACTGACCATGCCAAGCTATGTTCGGATGCCTCTTGCTGAGAGGGGTCGCCAACAGTCGGTTGGCATGGCTTGGCAACCAAGAAGTGGCCACCCTCAATGATGCATTGGCATCCCCACATGGCTTGGCATGATTAGTGAACGGCTTCCTAAGAAGTCAGACACTGACCGTGCCAAGATATGTTCGGATGCCTCTTGCTGAGAGGGGTTGCCAACAGTTGGTTGGCATGGCTTGGCAACCAAAAAGTGGCCACCCTCGAAGCATTGGCATCCCCACATGGCTTGGCATGATTAGTGAACGGCTTCCCAAGAAGTCAGACACTAACCATGCCAAGCTATGTTCGGATGCCTCTTGCTGAGAGGGATTGCCAACAGTCGGTTGGCATGGCTTGGCAACCAAAAAGTGGCCACCCTCGAAGCATTGGCATCCCGACATGGCTTGGCATGATTAGTGAACGGCTTCCCAAGAAGTCAGACACTGACCATGCCAAGCTATGTTCGGATGCCTCCATGCTGAGAGCCCCCCTCCCCCCACCCCACCCTCCCCCCCCTTCTCAAACCGTTGATTTGCTTGGATTGCCTAGTCCTTTGTTCATAATGCCAAGGGTGTCACTTGGCGGGTAACCATCATTTGCGGGAAATTTGTGCAGTAGTACCTGCGGTGCGGAGCACTTCGGTGCAAAGCATTAAAGGTGCGATGCGCAAAATGTATGGCGTGATGTCCTTACCCCCTTTCTTGACACCCCCCTCTTTGCTTGACAATCCCCCCTGTTCTTACCCCCTTTCTTGACACCCCCCTCTTTGCTTGACAATCCCCCCTGTCCTTACCCCCTTTCTTGACACCCTCCTCTTTGCTTGACAATCCCCCTCCTTAAATCGTAGCTTTGCTTGGATTGCCTAGTCCTGTGTTCATAATACCAAGGGTGTCACTTGGCGGGTAACCATCATTTGCGGGAAATTTGTGCAATAGTACTTGCAGTGCGGAGCACTTCGGTGCAAAGCATTAAAGGTGCGATGCGCAAAATGTATGGCGTGATGTCCTTACCCCCTTTCTTGACACCCCCCTCTTTGCTTGACAATCCCCCCTGTCCTTGCCCCCTTTCTTGACACCCCCCTCATTGCTTGACAATCCCCCCTGTCCTTACCCCCTTTCTTGACACCCTCCTCTTTGCTTGACAATCCCCCTCCTTAAATTGTAGCTTTGCTTGGATTGCCTAGTCCTGTGTTCATAATGCCAAGGGTGTCACTTGTTGGGTAACCATCATTTGCCGGAAATTTGTGCAGTAGTACTTGCGGTGCGGAGCACTTCGGTGCAAAGCATTAAAGGTGCGATGCGCAAAATGTATGGCGTGATGTCCTTACCCCCTTTCTTGACACCCCCCTCTTTGCTTGACAATCCCCCCTCCCTAAATCGTGATGTCTTACCCCTTTCTTGACACCTCCCTTCTTTGCTGGGCAATCCCCCCCCCCCCAAAAAAAAAAAAAAAAAAAAAAACCATTGTTTTGCTTGGATTGCCTAATCCTTTGTTCATGTTACCAATGATGGGCTCACCAACAAGTCGATTTGCATGGCTTGGCAACCAAAAGTGGCCACCCTCGATGATACATTGGCATCCCCACATGGCTTGGCATGATTAGTGAATGGCTTCCAAGAAGTAAGACCCTAACCATGCCAAGCTATGTCTGGATGCCTCCTTGCCGAGCGCCCCCCCCCCCCTCCCCCCGCTCCTCCCCGTTTTTTGCATGGAAATATTGGAAATGTAACTGCCCTCGAGGACGCATTGTCACCCCCGAACGGCTTTGCATGCTTAGCTAATGGTATTTCAAGCCTAAAATCTACAGCATGTGCCCAGGGGATGTCTCTTTGTTGAGAGGTAGTAGTGCTTCCTTCCCCCCCCCCCCCCCCCCACCCCCAAAAAAAAAATCGTTGCTTTGCTTAGATTGCCTAGTCTTGTGTTCATATTGCCTACCCCCTTTCTTGACACCCCCTCTTTGCTTGACAATCCCCCCTGTCCTTACCCCCTTTCTTGACACCCCCCTCTTTGCTTGACAATCCCCCTCCTTAAATTGTTGCTTTGCTTGGATTGCCTAGTCCTTTGTTCATAATGCCAAGGGTGTCACTTGGCGGGTAACCATCATTTGCGGGAAATTTGTGCAGTAGTACTTGCGGTGCGGAGCACTTCGGTGCAAAGCATTAAAGGTACAATGCATAAAATGTATGGTGTGATGTCCTTACCCGCTTTCTTGACACCCCCCTCTTTGCTTGACAATCCCCTTGTCGTTACCCCCCTTTCTTGACACCCCCCTCTTTGCTTGACAATCCGCCTCCCTAAATCGTTGCTTTGCTTGGATTGCCTAGTCCTTTGTTCATA
>JAHSPW020000021.1:232500-235000 GCA_019985065.2 Arctostaphylos glauca
GCACGACTTGGGTGTCAACGAGTAAAAAACCCATGTCGCTGCCTGGAAACGTGAACGACTTGGGTGTCAACGAGTAAAAAACCCATGTCGGTGACTGGAAACATGAACGACTTGGCATGTTCGCTGGGCCAAAACCATGTCGCTTCCTAGAAACGTGCTAGACTTGGGTGTCAACGAGTAAAAAACCCATGTCGCTGCCTTCGAAACGTGAACGACTTGGGTGTCAACGAGTAAAAAACCCATGTCGGTGACTGGAAACATGAACGACTTGGCATGTTCGCTAGGCCAAAACCATGTCGCTGCCTAGAAACGTGCACGACATGGGTGTCAGCGTGCAAAAAAACCCATGTCGCTGCCTAGAAACGTGAACGACTTGGCATGTGGCTGGGCCAAAACCATGTCGCTGGCTAAAAACGTGCACGCCTTGGCACGATGACGTGCCAAAATGGACGTCGCTGCCTAGAAACGTGCATAACTCAGCATGCGTACGTGCCAAAAACGAGGTTTGTAGCTAGAAACGTGCAAGGGTTTCATGTCGGGTGGGCCAAAAACGGATGTTGCTACCTAGAAATACGATCGACTTGCCATGTCGACGTGCAAAAACCATGCCGATTCCAACAAATGTGCACGACTTGGCTCGCTACCTACAAACGGGCAAATGGCATGCGGAGGAATCCCAAATAAAACGAGCACGAAATAAAAAACGACGTTAAGTTTGGCTTTTATGCTTGATACCGGAATAGAAGTGCACCCTCGACACGATATAGCGAGGCAAGTAATGGCACCTCGACACACAATGAAAAGCGAAAAGAAAAGACACTGCTCTCGGATGAACTTGCGAAAGGGCAACGCTCGGCTAACCAAGAAAAGACAGCTTACAAGCCGCGTAGCAGGAGCATGCGTAACGGAACGCAAAGAAGTAGTAAGGAAGGCAAGGCATGATTGTTCAACACAATGGGAGTGAATCACACACCCCAAAAGTATTACTCAATGTTTCCCACATGTTGGAGTTCATGCACTATTTATCATCCTCGCGTTTTATTATTTTTACGCTTTGTAAATTCCACTTTGTGCATTCTTCTTCAATTCTACTCGCCTCAATATTTTCTAAAATACATGAATAGCTTTCCCAAGTCAACCATAATTTTTGCATGATTTTTCGTATTTTTTTCGTATCTTTTAATAATTTTTAAGCTATTTTTAAGTAATTAATTAATTAAAAATATTCAAACCGAAAAAAAAATTAAAAAAATCTTTTTCATAGGTGGGTTTATTTATTATCTTGGTGGTGACATTGATTTTATGGCATAAATAAATCGTATTTCTTCAAAAAACCCCATTATAACTCCTCGAGCATCGGCAATGTCTCCTCCTGTCACTAGGAGAAGGGCTTGGAATGCTATATTAGGGGGGGGGGGTGGTGTCCCTCCTGGGGTGTCGCTGCCAAGGCTTACCCATGCCTTGGTGCGACATTGCTTGCCACCAAGAGACACGGTTGGCATGCCATTTTGGCTTGGGCAACCAAAAACGAAGTCGGACACCATGCCCGGGGTAATGCCCCGAAAAATGACCGAAATACCCCCGGTCGTCCCGGAAGGATTCTTGGCACCGTCTTGGGCTTGGGCACCCCAAAACGGCCAACGTGGGCGGACTAGTGCACACAAGAGACTCGGTAACCACGTGGGCATGCCCACAAGACGTGCTTGGCATGCCATTTTGGCTTGAGCAACCAAAAACGAACTCGGACACCCGTCCCGGAAGGATTCTTGGCTCCGTCTTGGGCTTGGGCACCCCAAAACGGCCAACGTGGGCGGACTAGTGCATGCAAGAGACTCGGCAACCGCGTGGGCATGCCCATAAGACGTGCTTGGCATGCCATTTTGGCTTGGGCAACCAAAAGCGAAGTCGGACACCCATCCCGGAAGGATTCTTGGCTCCGTCTTGGGCTTGGGCACCCCAAAACGGCCAACGCGGGCGGACTAGTGCACGCAATAGACTCGGCAACCACGTGGGCATTCCCACAAGACGTGCTTGGTATGCCATTTTGGCTTGAGCAACCAAAAATGAACTCGGGCACCTTGCCCAGGGTAATGCCTGAAAAAATGATCGAAATAATACCCCCGGTCGGGTTGGAAGGCTTGTTGGCATTGTTTTGGGCATGGGCACCCCAAAACGGCCTACGTGGGTGGCCTAGTGCATGCACATGCCTCGGCCAAGCCTTGGCAACGATGTGTTCCTTCGGAAGGCTTGCCGACAAGTCGGTTGGCATCGTTTTTGGCTTGGCAACCAGAAGTGGCCACCCTCGATGATGCATTGGCATCCCCACATGGCTTGGCATAATTAGTGAACGGCTTCCCAAGAAGTCAGACACTGACCATGCCAAGCTATGTTCGGATGCCTCTTGCTGAGATGGGTCGCCAACAGTCGGTTGGCATGGCTTGGCAACCAAGAAGTGGCCACCCTCGATGATGCATTGGCATCCCCACATGGCTTGGCATGA
>JAHSPW020000021.1:245000-252500 GCA_019985065.2 Arctostaphylos glauca
TGCCTAGAAACAAGGACGACTTGGGTGTCAACGTGCAAAAAACCCATGAAACGTGAACGACTTGAGAAACGGCTGGGCCAAAACCATGTCGCTGCCTAGAAACGTGAACGACATGGCATGTTGCTGGGCGAAAACCATGTCACTGCCTAGAAACAAGGACGACTTGGGTGTCAACGTGCAAAAAACCCATGAAACGTGAACGACTTGAGAAACGCCTGGGCCAAAACCATGTCGCTGCCTAGTAACGTGAACAACTTGGCATGTCGCTGGGCCAAAACCATGTCGCTGGCTGAAAACGTGCACGACTTGGGCGTCAGCGTGCAAAAAACCCATGAAACGTAAACGACTTGAGAAACGGCTAGGCCAAAACCATGTCGCTGCCTAGAAACGTGAACGACATGAGAAACGACTGGGCCATAACCATGTCGCTGCTAGAAAGGTGAACGACTTGAGAAACGGCTGGGCCAAAACCATGTCGCTGCCTAGAAACGTGAACGACATGGCATGTTGCTGGGCGAAAACCATGTCGCTGCCTAGAAACAAGGACGACTTGGGTGTCAACGTGCAAAAAACCCATGAAACGTTAACGACTTGAGAAACGGCTGGGCCAAAACCATGTCGCTGCCTAGAAACGTGAACGACTTGAGAAAGGGCTGGGCCAAAACCATGTCGCTGCCTAGAAACGTGAACGACATGGCATGTTGCTGGGCAAAAACGATGTCGTTGCCTAGAAACAAGGACGACTTGGGTGTCAACGTGCAAAAAACCCATGAAACGTGAACGACTTCAGAAACGGCTGGGCCAAAACCATGTCGCTGCCTAGAAACGTGAACGACATGGCATGTTGCTGGGCGAAAACCATGTCGCTGCCTAGAAACGTGAACGACTTGAGAAAGGGCTGGGCCAAAACCATGTCGCTGCCTAGAAACGTGAGCGACATGGCATGTTGCTGGGCAAAAACCATGTCGCTGCCTAGAAACAAGGACGACTTGGGTGTCAACGTGCAAAAAACCCATGAAACGTGAACGACTTGAGAAACGGCTGGGCCAAAACCATGTCGCTGCCTAGTAACGTGAACAACTTGGCATGTCGCTGGGCCAAAACCATGTCGCTGGCTGAAAACGTGCACGACTTGGGCGTCAGCGTGCAAAAAACCCATGAAACGTAAACGGCTTGAGAAACGGCTAGGCCAAAACCATGTCGCTGCCTAGAAACGTGAACGACATGAGAAACGACTGGGCCAAAACCATGTCGCTGCCTAGAAAGGTGAACGACTTGAGAAACGGCTGGGCCAAAACCATGTCGCTGCCTAGAAACGTGAACGACATGGCATGTTGCTGGGCGAAAACCATGTCGCTGCCTAGAAACAAGGACGACTTGGGTGTCAACGTGCAAAAAACCCATGAAACGTGAACGACTTGAGAAACGGCTGGGCCAAAACCATGTCGCTGCCTAGAAACATGAACGACATGGCATGTTGCTGGGCGAAAACCATGTCGCTGCCTAGAAACAAGGACGACTTGGGTGTCAACGTGCAAAAAACCCATGAAACGTGAACGACTTGAGAAACGGCTGGGCCAAAACCATGTCGCTGCCTAGTAACGTGAACAACTTGGCATGTCGCTGGGCCAAAACCATGTCGCTGGCTGAAAACGTGCACGACTTGGGTGTCAGCGTGCAAAAAACCCATGAAACGTAAACGACTTGAGAAACGGCTAGGCCAAAACCATGTCGCTGCCTAGAAACGTGAACGACATGAGAAACGACTGGGCCATAACCATGTCGCTGCTAGAAAGGTGAACGACTTGAGAAACGGCTGGGCCAAAACCATGTCGCTGCCTAGAAACGTGAACGACATGGCATGTTGCTGGGCGAAAACCATGTCGCTGCCTAGAAACAAGGACGACTTGGGTGTCAACGTGCAAAAAACCCATGAAACGTGAACGACTTGAGAAACGGCTGGGCCAAAACCATGTCGCTGCCTAGAAACGTGAACGACATGGCATGTTGCTGGGCGAAAACGATGTCGTTGCCTAGAAACAAGGACGACTTGGGTGTCAACGTGCAAAAAACCCATGAAACGTGAACGACTTCAGAAACGGCTGGGCCAAAACCATGTCGCTGCCTAGAAACGTGAACGACATGGCATGTTGCTGGGCGAAAACCATGTCGCTGCCTAGAAACAAGGACGACTTGGGTGTCAACGTGCAAAAAACCCATGAAACGTGAACGACTTGAGAAACGGCTGGGCCAAAACCATGTCGATGCCTAGAAACGTGAAAGACTAGGCATGTCGCTGGGCCAAAACCATGTCGCTAGCTGAAAACGTGCACGACTTGGACGTCAGCGTGCAAAAAACGCATGAAACGTGAACGACTTGAGAAACGGCTGGGCCAAAACCATGTCGCTGCCTAGAAACGTGAATGACATGGCATGTTGCTGGGCGAAAACCATGTCGCTGCCTAGAAACAAGGACGACTTGGGTGTCAACGTGCAAAAAACCCATGAAACGTGAACGACTTGAGAAACGGCTGGGCCAAAACCATGTCGCTGCCTAGAAACGTGAACGACATGGCATGTTGCTGGGCGAAAACCATGTCGCTGCCTAGAAACAAGGACGACTTGGTTGTCAATGTGCAAAAAACACATGAAACGTGAACGACTTGAGAAACGGCTGGGCCAAAACCATGTCGCTGCCTAGAAACGTGAACGACATGGCATGTTGCTGGGCCAAAACCATGTCGCTGCCTAGAAACAAGGACGACTTGGGTGTCAACGTGCAAAAAACCCATGAAACGTGAACGACTTGAGAAACGGCTGGGCCAAAACCATGTCGCTGCCTAGAAACGTGAAAGACTTGGCATGTCGTTGGGCCAAAACCATGTCGCTGGCTGAAAACGTGCACGACTTGGGCGTCAACGTGCAAAAGACCCATGAAACGTGAACGACTTGAGAAACGGCTGGGCCAAAACCATGTCGCTGCCTAGAAACGTGAACGACATGGCATGTTGCTGGGCGAAAACCATGTCGCTACCTAGAAACATGGACGACTTGGGTGTCAATGTGCAAAAAACCCAGGAAACGTGAACAACTTGAGAAACGGCTGGGCCAAAACCATGTCGCTGCCTAGAGACGTGAGCGACATGGCATGTTGCTGGGCGAAAACCATGTCGCTGCCTAGAAACAAGGACGACTTGGGTGTCAACGTGCAAAAAACCCATGAAACGTGAACGACTTGAGAAACGGCTGGGCCAAAACTATGTCGCTGCCTAGAAACGTGAACGACTTGGCATCTCGCTGGGCCAAAACCATGTCGCTGGCTGAAAACGTGCACGACTTGGGCGTCAGCGTGCAAAAAACCCATGAAACGTGAACGACTTGAGAAACGGCTGGGCCAAAACCATGTCGCTGCCTAGAAACGTGAACGACTTGAGAAAGGGCTGGGCCAAAACCATGTCGCTGCCTAGAAACGCGAACGACTTGAGAAACGACTTGGCCAAAACCATGTCGCTGCCTAGAAACGTGAACGACATGGCATGTTGCTGGGCGAAAACGATGTCGTTGCCTAGAAACAAGGACGACTTGGGTGTCAACGTGCAAAAAACCCATGAAACGTGAACGACTTAAGAAACGGCTGGGCCAAAAACATGTCGCTGCCTAGAAACGTGAAAGACTTGGCATGTCGCTGGGCCAAAACCATGTCCCTAGCTGAAAACGTGCACGACTTGGACGTCAGCGTGCAAAAAACCCATGAAACGTGAACGACTTGAGAAACGGTTGGGCCAAAACCATGTCGCTGCCTAGAAACGTGAACGACATGGCATGTTGCTGGGCGAAAACCATGTCGCTGCCTAGAAACAAGGACGACTTGGGTGTCAACGTGCAAAAAACCCATGAAACGTGAATGACTTGAGAAACGGCTGGGCCAAAACCATGTCGCTGCCTAGAAACGTGAACGACATGGCATGTTGCTGGGCCAAAACCATGTCGCTGCTTAGAAACGTGCATGACATGGGTGTCAGCGTGCAAAAAACCCATGTCGCTGCCTAGAAACGTGCACGACTTGGGTGTCAACGAGTAAAAAACCCATGTCGCTGCCTGGAAACGTGAACGACTTGGGTGTCAACGAGTAAAAAACCCATGTCGCTGACTCGAAACGTGAACGACTTAGGTTTCAACGAGTAAAAAACCCATGTCGGTGACTGGAAACATGAACGACTTGGCATGCTCGCTGGGCCAAAACCATGTCGCTGCCTAGAAACGTGCACGACATGGGTGTCAGCGTGCAAAAAACCCATGTCGCTGCCTAGAAACGTGAACGACTTGGCATGTGGCTGGGCCAAACCATGTCGCTGGCTGAAAACGTGCACGCCTTGGCACGATGACGTGCCAAAACGGACGTCGCTGCCTAGAAACGTGCATAACTCAGCATGCGTACGTGCCAAAAACGAGGTTTGTAGCTAGAAACGTGCAAGGGTTTCATGTCGGGTGGGCCAAAAACGGATGTTGCTACCTACAAATACGATCGACTTGCCATGTCGACGTGCAAAAACCATGCCGATTCCAACAAATGTGCACGACTTGGCTCGCTACCTACAAACGGGCAAATGGCATGCGGAGGAATCCCAAATAAAACGAGCACGAAATAAAAAAACGAGGTTAAGTTTGGCTTTTATGCTTGATACCGGAATAGAAGTGCACCCTCGACACGATATAGCGAGGCAAGTAACGGCACCTCGACACACAATGAAAAGCGAAAAGAAAAGACATTGCTCTCGGATGAACTTGCGAAAGGGCAACGCTCGACTAACCAAGAAAAGACAGCTTACAAGCCTTGTAGCAGGAGCATGCGTAACGGAACGCAATGAAGTAGTAAGGAAGGCAAGGCATGATTGTTCAACACAATGGGAGTGAATCACACAACCCAAAAGTATTACTCAATGGTTCCCACATGTTGGAGTTCATGCACTATTTATCATCCTCGCGTTTTATTATTTTTACGCTTTGTAAATTCCACTTTGTGCATTCTTCTTCAATTCTACTCGCCTCAATATTTTCTAAAATACATGAATAGCTTTCCCAAGTCAACCATAATTTTTGCATGATTTTTCGTATTTTTTTCGTATTTTTTAATAATTTTTAAGCTATTTTTAAGTAATTAATTAATTAAAAATATTCAAACCGAAAAAAAATTAAAAAAATCTTTTTTATAGGTGGGTTTATTTATTATCTTGATGGTGACATTGATTTTATGGCATAAATAAATCGTATTTTTCAAAAAACCCCATTATGACTCCTCGAGCATAGGCAATGTCTCCTCCTGTCACTAGGAGAAGGGCTTAGAATGCTATATTAGGGGGGGGTGGTGTCCCTCCTGGGGTGTCGCTGCCAAGGCTTACCCATGCCTTGGTGCGACATTGCTTGCCACCAAGAGACACGGTTGGCATGCCATTTTGGCTTGGGCAACCAAAAACGAAGTCGGACACCATGCCCGGGGTAATGCCCCGAAAAATGACCGAAATACCCCCGGTCGTCCCGGAAGGATTCTTGGCACCGTCTTGGGCTTGGGCACCCCAAAACGGCCAACGTGGGCGGACTAGTGCATGCAAGAGACTCGGCAACCACGTGGGCATGCCCACAAGACGTGCTTGGCATGCCATTTTGGCTTGGGCAACCAAAAACGAAGTCGGACAGCCATCCCGGAAGGATTCTTGGCTCTGTCTTGGGCTTGGGCACCCCAAAACGGCCAACGCTGGCGGACTAGTGCACGCAATAGACTCGGCAACCACGTGGGCATTCCCACAAGACGTGCTTGGCATGCCATTTTGGCTTGAGCAACCAAAAATGAACTCGGGCACCTTGCCCAGGGTAATGCCTGAAAAAATGATCGAAATAATACCCCCGGTCGGGTTGGAAGGCTTGTTGGCATTGTTTTGGGCATGGGCACCCCAAAACGGCCTACGTGGGTGGCCTAGTGCATGCACATGCCTCGGCCAAGCCTTGGCAACGATGTGTTCCTTCGGAAGGCTTGCCGACAAGTCGGTTGGCATCGTTTTTGGCTTGGCAACCAGAAGTGGCCACCCTCGATGATGCATTGGCATCCCCACATGGCTTGGCATGATTAGTGAACGGCTTCCCAAGAAGTCAGACACTGACCATGCCAAGCTATGTTTGGATGCCTCTTGCTGACAAGGGTCGCCAACAGTCGGTTGGCATGGCTTGGCAACCAAGAAGTGGCCACCCTCGGTGATGCATTGGCATCCCCACATGGCTTGGCATGATTAGTGAACGGCTTCCTAAGAAGTCAGACACTGACCATGCCAAGATATGTTCGGATGCCTCTTGCTGAGAGGGGTCGCCAACAGTCGGTTGGCAAGGCTTGGCAACCAAAAAGTGGCCACCCTCGAAGCATTGGCATCCCCACATGGCTTGGCATGATTAGTGAACGGCTTCCCAAGAAGTCAGACACTAACCATGCCAAGCTATGTTCGGATGCCTCTTGCTGAGAGGGGTTGCCAACAGTCGGTTGGCATGGCTTGGCAACCAAAAAGTGGCCACCCTCGAAGCATTGGCATCCCGACATGGCTTGGCATGATTAGTGAACGGCTTCCCAAGAAGTCAGACACTGACCATGCCAAGCTATGTTCGGATGCCTCCATGCTGAGAGCCCCCCTCCCCCCACCCCACCCTCCCCCCCCTTCTCAAACCGTTGATTTGCTTGGATTGCCTAGTCCTTTGTTCATAATGCCAAGGGTGTCACTTGGCGGGTAACCATCATTTCCGGAAAATTTGTGCAGTAGTACTTGCGGTGCGGACCACTTCGGTGCAAAGCATTAAAGGTGCGATGCGCAAAATGTATGGCGTGATGTCCTTACCCCCTTTCTTGACACCCCCCTCTTTGCTTGACAATCCCCCCTGTCCTTACCCCCTTTCTTGACACCCTCCTCTTTGCTTGACAATCCCCCTCCTTAAATCGTAGCTTTGCTTGGATTGCCTAGTCCTGTGTTCATAATGCCAAGGGTGTCACTTGGCGGGTAACCATCATTTGCGGGAAATTTGTGCAGTAGTACTTGCGGTGCGGAGCACTTCGGTGCAAAGCATTAAAGGTGCGACGCAAAATGTATGGCGTGATGTCCTTACCACCTTTCTTGACACCCCCCTCTTTGCTTGACAATCCCCCCTCCCTAAATCGTGATGTCTTACCCCCTTTCTTGACACCTCCCTTCTTTGCTGGGCAATCCCCCCCCCCCCCCCCCCCGCCCCAAAAAAAAAAAAAAAAACCATTGTTTTGCTTGGATTGCCTAATCCTTTGTTCATGTTAACAATGATGGGCTCACCAACAAGTCGGTTTGCATGGCTTGGCAACCAAAAGTGGCCACCCTCGATGATACATTGGCATCCCCACATGGCTTGGCATGATTAGTGAATGGCTTCCAAGAAGTCAGACACTAACCATGCCAAGCTATGTCCGGATGCCTCCTTGCCGAGCGCCCCCCCCCC
>JAHSPW020000021.1:262500-275000 GCA_019985065.2 Arctostaphylos glauca
AACCATGTCGCTGGCTGAAAACGTGCACGACTTGGGTGTAAACGTGCAAAAAACCCATGAAACGTGAACGACTTGAGAAACAGCTGGGCCAAAACCATGTCGCTGCCTAGAAACGTGAACAACTTGGCATGTCGCTGGGGCAAAACCATGTCGCTGGCTGAAAACGTGCACGACTTGGGTGTAAACGTGCAAAAAACCCATGAAACGTGAACAACTTGAGAAACGGCTGGGCCAAAACCATGTCGCTGCCTAGAAACGTGCACGACATGGGTGTCAGCGTGCAAAAAACCCATGTCGCTGCCTAGAAACGTGAACGACTTGGCATGTGGCTGGGCCAAAACCATGTCGCTGGCTGAAAACGTGCACGCCTTGGCACGACGACGTGCCGAAATGGACGTCGCTGCCTAGAAACGTGCATAACTCAGCATGCGTACGTGCCAAAAACGAGGTTTGTAGCTAGAAACGTGCAAGGGTTTCATGTCGGGTGGGCCAAAAACGGATGTTGCTACCTAGAAATACGATCGACTTGCCATGTCGACGTGCAAAAACCATGCCGATTCCAACAAATGTGCACGACTTGGCTCGCTACCTACAAACGGGCAAATGGCATGCGGAGGAATCCCAAATAAAACGAGCACGAAATAAAAAAACGAGGTTAAGTTTGGCTTTTATGCTTGATACCGGAATAGAAGTGCACCCTCGACACGATATAGCGAGGCAAGTAACGGCACCTCGACACACAATGAAAAGCGAAAAGAAAAGACATTGCTCTCGGATGAACTTGCGAAAGGGCAACGCTCGGCTAACCAAGAAAAGACAGCTTACAAGCCGCGTAGCAGGAGCATGCGTAACGGAACGCAAAGAAGTAGTAAGGAAGGCAAGGCATGATTGTTCAACACAATGGGAGTGAATCACACACCCCAAAAGTATTACTCAATGGTTCCCACATGTTGGAGTTCATGCACTATTTATCATCCTCGCGTTTTATTATTTTTACGCTTTGTAAATTCCACTTTGTGCATTCTTCTTCAATTCTACTCGCCTCAATATTTTCTAAAATACATGAATAGCTTTCCCAAGTCAACCATAATTTTTGCATGATTTTTCGTATTTTTTTCGTATTTTTTAATAATTTTTAAGCTATTTTTAAGTAATTAATTAATTAAAAATATTCAAACCGAAAAAAAATTAAAAAAATCTTTTTTATAGGTGGGTTTATTTATTATCTTGGTGGTTACATTGATTTTATGGCATAAATAAATCGTATTTCTTCAAAAAAAAAAGCCCATTATGACTCCTCGAGCATAGGCAATGTCTCCTCCTGTCACTAGGAGAAGGGCTTAGAATGCTATATTAGGGGGGGTGGTGTCCCTCCTGGGGTGTCGCTGCCAAGGCTTACCCATGCCTTGGTGCGACATTGCTTGCCACCAAGACACGGTTGGCATGCCATTTTGGCTTCGGCAACCAAAAACGAAGTTGGACACCATGCCCGGGGTAATGCCCCGAAAAATGACCGAAATACCCCCGGTCGTCCCGGAAGGATTCTTGGCACCGTCTTGGGCTTGGGCACCCCAAAACGGCCAACGTGGGCGGACTAGTGCACGCAAGAGACTCGGTAACCACGTGGGCATGCCCACAAGACGTGCTTGGCATGCCATTTTGGCTTGAGCAACCAAAAACGAACTCGGACACCCGCCCCGGAAGGATTCTTGGCTCCGTCTTGGGCTTGGGCACCCCAAAACGGCCAACGTGGGCGGACTAGTGCATGCAAAAGACTCGGCAACCACGTGGGCATGCCCACAAGACGTGCTTGGCATGCCATTTTGGCTTGGGCAACCAAAAACGAAGTCGGACACCCATCCCGGAAAGATTCTTGGCTCTGTCTTGGGCTTGGGCACCCCAAAACGGCCAACGCGGGCGGACTAGTGCACGCAATAGACTCGGCAACCACGTGGGCATTCCCACAAGACGTGCTTGGCATGCCATTTTGGCTTGAGCAACCAAAAACGAACTCGAGCACCTTGCCCAGGGTAATGCCTGAAAAAATGATCGAAATAATACCCCCGGTCGGGTTGGAAGGCTTGTTGGCATTGTTTTGGGCATGGGCACCCCAAAACGGCCTACGTGGGTGGCCTAGTGCATGCACATGCCTCGGCCAAGCCTTGGCAACGATGTGTTCCTTTGGAAGGCTTGCCGACAAGTCGGTTGGCATCGTTTTTGGCTTGGCAACCAGAAGTGGCCACCCTCGATGATGCATTGGCATCCCCACATGGCTTGGCATGATTAGTGAACGGCTTCCCAAGAAGTCAGACACTGACCATGCCAAGCTATGTTCGGATGCCTCTTGCTGAGAGGGGTCGCCAACAGTCGGTTGGCATGGCTTGGCAACCAAGAAGTGGCCACCCTCGATGATGCATTGGCATCCCCACATGGCTTGGCATGATTAGTGAACGGCTTCCCAAGAAGTCAGACACTGACCATGCCAAGCTATGTTCGGATGCCTCTTGCTGAGAGGGGTCGCCAACAGTCGGTTGGCATGGCTTGGCAACCAAGAAGTGGCCACCCTCGATGATGCATTGGCATCCCCACATGGCTTGGCATGATTAGTGAACGGCTTCCTAAGAAGTCAGACACTGACCATGCCAAGATATGTTCGGATGCCTCTTGCTGAGAGGGGTCGTGTTAAGATCCTTCGATGTGAATTTGCAAGGAACTAGTCTCAATTGGGGATGGTTCGGATAATGAAGGATTATGATGAAGTTTTGGGAACCGGGTATTTTGGAATGAATTTGTGAGTAGGCGCAGCGGAAATTATGTTAGGAATGCGGAGGAATTTTAGAGGGGTTCGTGGAAAAGAGTGGAATTTTGATTCAAGATTAATGGTTCTTGAATCGGGGATTTTAGACGTGAAAGATGGAAGATAAAATGAGCAAGTAAATTCGAGAAAACCCTCTCGTTAACTAGAACGAGCAACCTTTCTATATTGAATATACTTGAAAGTTCGAACTCAATCTAACAATTGAAAATGCTAGTTTAAATCCGAAAGTTTACAAGAAATTTAGGGAAAGAAAGAAACTACGAGAGCAAGAAATTACAAGGGAATTTAAACTAAAAATTGGCTTAAAGTTTGATCAATATCAATAATCCAAAAAGCCTCCCCAAAGACAAAATGTCCTCAACTATTTATAGCTGGAAAATCCCCAAATTATTGCCTTTTAATTAGCCGCTTGGACCCAGTCATGCGGTTGGTGGGTGGGCGTGGTTGGCGGAAGAATCCCCAAATTATTGCCTTTTAATTAGCCGCTTGGACCCGGTCATGCGGTTGGTGGGTGGGCGTGGTTGGCGGAAGAATCCCCAAATTATTGCTTTTTAATTAGCCGCTTGGACCCGGTCATGCGGTTGATGGAACTGCTGGGAAGTTGCTGCTGGGCTGGGCTGTCCTTGGGCCCAAGTGTGGGCTGGGCTGGGCTGGCAAGGAGGCTGACCTTATCTTCTAACTTTGGTTCTTGGATTTGTATACATGAGCTCCATTGGTCCTTGGACTTTGGGTGAGCCTCTTCGTGTCGTAAATGTTGGAGCATCATTGCCACGAGATTTTGGTGTTGGCTTCGAGTACGCGATGCGATCGGAGCGATCGTATCATCCCCTCCCCCTTCGAGTGGATTCGACCTCGAATCCAAAGATTGTACGTCCTCGAGGTCCTCGTTATGTGACTCTTCTACAAAGTAGGGAGATAAATCAGTAATGTTGAACGTAGTAGAGGATATAGCAAAAGATTTAGGAATGTCTAAGACATAAGCATTATCGTTAATCTTATTAACAATAAGGAAAGGTCCAGCCCCTGTATGGCTCAATTTAGACTTCCTAAGGTGAGGGAATCGCTCCTTGCGAAGATGCAACCAAACCCAATCTCCAACTTTGAAAGTTTTGGTTCGTTTGCCTATATTGCGCTTTGCCTCGAGTTTGGCGTTCATATTTTCCATCCTTTGCTTGGCTTTAGCATGTAGCTCCTTCACTTTAGCCGCGCGTTCTTCCCCATCTAAGCTGGATATATGAGAAACAGGTAAAGGGAGCAAGTCTATGGGGGTGATTGGGTTGAACCCATAGACGAGCTCAAATGGAGAATATAAAGTGACAGAATGCATGGCACGATTATATGCGAACTCAACAAAGGGAAGACATTGATCCCAATTCTTAGAATATTGTGGCACCATGATTCGAAGCAAGTTTCCAAGAGTTCGATTGACTACCTCTGTCTGGCCATCAGTTTGGGGGTGATAGGATGTGGAAAACAGGAGCTTGGTTCCCAACTTGGCCCATAGGACACGCCAAAAATGACTCAAAAATTTTGAGTGTCGATCACTCACAATTGTACGTGGCATGCCATGAAGGCGGACAACCTCTCGGAAAAATAGGTTAGCTACATAAGAAGCATCAGCAGTGGATTTGCAAGGAATAAAATGTGCCATCTTAGAAAATCGATCAACAACAACAAAGATAGCATCTTTCCCATTGCTGGTTTTGGGCAATCCTAGTACAAAATCCATAGAAATATCGCACCACGGATGCGAAGCAACAGGCAATGGCATGTATTGACCATGATTGTGAGAAGTAGACTTAGCACGATGGCAATCAACGCATGCATTAACAATTCGAGTCACCATAGGTCGCATGTGCGGCCAATAAAAGTGTTCTGTTAAAGTACTCAAAGTCTTATTAATACCGAAATGACCGCTAAGTCCACCACCGTGAGCTTCTTTAATGAGGAGCTCACGCATGCTACATTTGGGAACACATAATCGACCTTTCCAAAACAGGAATCCTTCATGCAAAGAATAATTTTCAAAAGGTCCATTTAAGCATGCAACATATGCTTCATGAAAATCATCATCATTTTCATACAGTTCAATGATATGCGAAAATCCCAATAATTTAGTTTGCAAGGAAGTAATAAGTGCATACCTTCGGGAAAGGGCATCGGCGGCCGTGTTCTCCTTTCCTTTCAGATACTTGATCACATATGGGAATCGCTCAATGAATTCCATCCAAACTGCATGGCGACGATTTAACTTACCTTGTCCTTTGAGGTAGCGAAGGGATAGATGGTCGGTGTGAACAACGAACTCCTTCGGGACGAGGTAGTGCTCCCAAACAGTGAGGGCTCGAACTAGGGCGTACAGCTCTCGATCATACGTACAATAATGGAGCTGGGCGTCCTTCAGCTTCTCACTAAAGTAAGCGATCGGTCGGCCTCCTTGTAACAACACCGCTCCAATCCCGACTCCACTTGCATCGCATTGGACCTCGAACGTCTTGTCGAAGTCAGGTAGGGCGAGAACCGGACTGGACACAAGGCACTCCTTAAGGGTCTTGAAGGCTTTATCTTGCTCGGGTCCCCATATGAATGGAACGTCCTTCTTGGTGAGTGCGTTTAGTGGCGCAGCAATTGTGGAGAAGTTCTGTACGAACCGTCGATAGAAACCGGCCAAACCATGGAATGAGCGAACCTCGCTCACATTTTGCGGAGTTGGCCAATCCGCAATCGCCTTGATCTTGGCTTGATCAACTTTGAGTCCATCAGTACCTACAAGGAAGCCCAGAAAGTGGACTTCGTCCAAACAAAACTCGCACTTCGCGAGTTTAGCATAAAGCTTATGCTCGCGAAGGGTTAGGAATACAAGTCGTAAATGCTCGAGATGTGAGTCATGCGAGGAGCTATATATCAGGATGTCATCGAAATAAACAACCACAAACTTACCAATAAAGGCACGCAACACATGATTCATTAAACGCATAAATGTGCTAGGAGCATTTGTTAATCCGAAAGGCATAACTAACCATTCATACAGACCAAATTTCGTTTTGAAAGCAGTTTTCCATTGGTCTCCTTCATGCATACGAATTTGATGATATCCACTAGCCAAATCAATTTTAGAAAATACTGTAGCATGGCTTAGTTCATCTAGCATATCATCAAGTCTAGGTATGGGGTGCGAGTATTTGATGGTTACCTTGTTGACGGCTCGGCAATCCATGCACATGCGCCACGAACCATCCTTTTTTGGAACGAGGATCACTGGAACGGCGCACGGGGAAAGGCTCTCTCGAACATAACCTTTGGCGAGAAGCGCCTCGACTTGAGCCTCCAACTCCTTGGTTTCCATCGGGTTGCACCGATAAGCAGGGCGATTAGGCATGGGCGCGCCGGGGATCAAATCGATCTTGTGCTCGATCCCTCGGATGGGTGGTAGTCCTTCGGGTAGCTCGTCAGGAAACACGTCCTGAAAATCTGCCATCAGAGACATAAAAGTAGGGGAAAAGGAAATGAGGTTAGTGTGAGATGTTTCCGCGCCCAAGGCACGAAAACGGAGAAAAATAATGGGTTTTTGTGCAATGAGTGCACGCCTCACATCCCGAGATCTTCCCATAAGAATCACTTTCTTCTCTCCTCTCGTTCCCCTCGGAACCTCACTAGCTAGCTCATTTTTTTCTAGCCGTGTGTTACCACTCTTTCCTTCCCTTTTCTCGCCTCTTTTCGCAAGCTCATTTTTTTCTTGCGGGCTGTTTTTAATGCTCTCACCGCTTACATTTTTCTCTCCACTCTTTCCCTCTTTTTTAGCTAAAGATATTGAAATACCAAAGGCAGCACTTGCTTTTTCAAGCTTGATTTGGTCTTCGTATACCTGACTTGGTACGAGTGGTGGGATTAAGAATTTACGGCCGAAGTGAGTGAGCCGATATGTGTTGCGAAATCCGTCATGGATGGCATGACGATCAAATTGCCATGGGCGACCAAGCAGAAGGTGGCTGGCTTGCATGGGGGCGACGTCACACACTCGCTCGTCCATGTACTCTCCTATCTGAAACTTGACTCTCACTTGTTTGGCCACCTTGATCGAACTTCCATCGTTGAACCAATTCAACACATAAGGATGTGGGTGCTTGGTCGTTGATAATCCAAGCGAATGAACTAGCAAGGTGCTAGCTACATCCGCACAACTTCCACTATCAATGATGATTGATATGACCATTTCCTCAGCTATGCCCCTTGTATGGAACAAGTTCTCCCTCTGTTCCAATATCTCATCATCTACTCGCGCTTGCATACTCAAAGTCCGGCGAACAACCAAACTTCGGGGAATCTCTAAAGGGGCATACTCTTCTTCTTCCTCATTCCCTTCCTCAAATTCTATTTCTTCTTCCCTCTCTGGTTCCTCGTCTTCACTTACTACCTCTCCTCCTTCTCGAACCAAGATGATGCGACGGTTTGGACACTCGGCTCTCATGTGTCCTTTACCGCCGCACTTGAAGCACTCAATTGATCGACTTGGGGTTCTTTGGGTTGTGTTTGGGGTTGGTATTGTGGAGGTGTTTTGGGACGTGTATGGCTTGGGGTCGGGTGGTTTGGTGTAGTTTGGTCGGGAGTCAGTTGGTTTAGAGTAGTTCGTTTTAGAGGTGCTTGCTTGCCAAGGCTTTTTGGTATTTGTCACAGAGTGTGGAGTAAAAGGAGGAGTAGTATTGACAAAGTTTCGGGGTTTAGAGCTTACTTGGCGTTCTAGTTTAAGGGCTAGGTGATACATCTCCTCAAGTGTGTTGTAGGTGAGGAAGTCCAACTGTTGAGAGATATCCTTGCGAAGACCACTGAGAAAACGGGCCATGGTTGCTTCACTACTCTCTCGTACATCTAATCGTGTCAACATGGACAGCATCTCATGGTAAAACTCTGTGACACTTCTACTTCCTTGATACAACCGCTGGAGTTTCTGATGTAAGTCTCGGAGGTAGAAGACTGGCACAAACCGTTGCCGCATCTCCTCCACCAGTTCAGTCTAAGTCGTTATTGGAGGTTCACCATCCAATCTCCGATTGATCAAGACTCTCTCCCACCATTGTATGGCCAACCCTGTAAACTCAACAACAGCCAAACGACACTTCTTTTCTTCCGAGAAAGGGTAGCAGGCAAATATCCTCTCCATCTTACTTTCCCATTCGTAATAGACATCGGGGTCCTCTTTACCCTCAAAAGATGGAATAAACAGTTTAATATTGGAAGTATTATCATACCGTTCCTCGTGTCGAAGTACCCTTCGAGCCCCCCTTAGAGGTTCGTGTTGTGGTGCGTCAAAGAAAGGCGTTTGACGTGGTTGCATGTATGATCGAGGAGGGTTCGGGTTGGACATGACTGGGCGTATTGGTGGTGGCACGAAGGAGTTCGCCTGGTGAAGTGGGATTTTGGGTCCTCGGTTAGACGTGTTATTTCGACATCGGTTTAGGAAAGGTGGTGTTAGTGGCCGGGATGTTTGAGGCATGTTAGGGGGTAGGCAGTTGTGTGATTGGCGTTCCTCCTCATTGTCACTACTATCAGTATGGGCATAGATATCTTCGGTGTTGCTATTGAATGGGGGATTATATAAGGATTGATTTCTTGGGTCGGTGGGTCGGGTGCTTTGTTGGAAGTGGGGAAATGGAGGGGTTCTTTGTAGTAGTGGTGGTTGTAGTGGTGGGGGTGTTTGGGATTGTCGAGTTTCGATGGCCTCGAGTCTAGCCATCATTTTCTCCAAGATGGAGCAAATGTGGCTCATGTTTGGATCGGACGGTGGGGGTAGTACTCCTGACTGTCCTTCGGTAATGGTCGGGTCGTTGGACATGTTGTGTACCTGCACGAAGAAAATAAACACAAAGGAAAAACTAAAAGGTGTTTGTTAGTTCCCTCCCTCACGTGTTTACACTCTTCTCTCGATTGTTCTCACCAAAATCTCACAAAATTTAAGCCAATTTTAGTTTAATGACTCAAAGAAGGATGGGTACTTTGGTGACTTACAATGAAAACTCGGCACACAAATGAAGGTATGGAAAATTAAGGTAAATAACAAAAATGAGGTTTGCACTTACCTTAATTTGGGAGTAGAAAAGATGTGTAATCAATAATGAAAACTTACAAAGACTCAAATGAAGAATGGCGCAAACGGGTTGGTGTTTAGGAAGCCGAAAGAAAAGCTTGACTCGTCCAATTCTAAGTCCACTTCAAGTGTCGATAAGCTTACCTAGCGATCTTGTCCCTTGCTTCTGACTTGTGTCGATCTTTTTTTCTTTTTTTTTTATTTTTTTTATTTTTTTTTACTCTTTTTTTTTTTTAATCACAAGTGAAGGGATGCTCGGATCGCAAACAAATAACAAAGAGAATAAAATTTGTGTTAGTGGAAAAATTTATACAATGGACGAGATGAAGAAATAATGAATTCGGAAAATTGGAAAAAGGAATTGATTTTGAGAATTTAAGCGTTTACCAACCTTCGAGACAACCGAGCTCTGATACCACGTGTTAAGATCCTTCGATGTGAATTTGCAAGGAACTAGTCTCGATTGGGGATGGTTCGGATAATGAAGGATTATGATGAAGTTTTGGGAACCGGGTATTTTGGAATGAATTTGTGAGTAGGCGCAGCGGAAATTATGTTAGGAATGCGGAGGAATTTTAGAGGGGTTCGTGGAAAAGAGTGGAATTTTGATTCAAGATTAATGGTTCTTGAATCGGGGATTTTAGACGTGAAAGATGGAAGATAAAATGAGCAAGTAAATTCGAGAAAACCCTCTCGTTAACTAGAACGAGCAACCTTTCTATATTGAATATACTTGAAAGTTCGAACTCAATCTAACAATTGAAAATGCTAGTTTAAATCCGAAAGTTTACAAGAAATTTAGGGAAAGAAAGAAACTACGAGAGCAAGAAATTACAAAGGAATTTAAACTAAAAATTGGCTTAAAGTTTGATCAATATCAATAATCCAAAAAGCCTCCCCAAAGACAAAATGTCCTCAACTATTTATAGCTGGAAAATCCCCAAATTATTGCCTTTTAATTAGCCGCTTGGACCCGGTCATGCGGTTGGTGGGTGGGCGTGGTTGGCGGAAGAATCCCCAAATTATTGCCTTTTAATTAGCCGCTTGGACCCGGTCATGCGGTTGATGGAACTGCTGGGAAGTTGCTGCTGGGCTGGGCTGTCCTTGGGCCCAAGTGTGGGCTGGGCTGGGCTGGCAAGGAGGCTGACCTTATCTTCTAACTTTGGTTCTTGGATTTGTATACATGAGCTCCATTGGTCCTTGGACTTTGGGTGAGCCTCTTCGTGTCGTAAATGTTGGAGCATCATTGCCACGAGATTTTGGTGTTGGCTTCGAGTACGCGATGCGATCGGAGCGATCGTATCAGGTCGCCAACAGTCAGTTGGCATGGCTTGGCAACCAAAAAGTGGCCACCCTCGAAGCAGTGGCATCCCCACATGGCTTGGCATGATTAGTGAACGGCTTCCCAAGAAGTCAGACACTAACCATGCCAAGCTATGTTCGGATGCCTCTTGCTGAGAGGGGTTGCCAACAGTCGGTTGGCATGGCTTGGCAACCAAAAAGTGGCCACCCTCGAAGCATTGGCATCCCGACATAGCTTGGCATGATTAGTGAACGGCTTCCCAAGAAGTCAGACACTGACCATGCCAAGCTATGTTCGGATGCCTCCATGCTGAGAGCCCCCCTCCCCCCACCCCACCCTCCCCCCCTTCTCAAACCGTTGATTTGCTTGGATTGCCTAGTCCTTTGTTCATAATGCCAAAGGTGTCACTTGGCGGGTAACCATCATTTGCGGGAAATTTGTGCAGTAGTACTTGCGGTGCGGAGCACTTCGGTGCAAACCATTAAAGGTGCGATGCGCAAAATGTATGGCGTAATGTCCTTACCCCCTTTCTTGACACCCCCCCCTCTTTGCTTGACAATCCCCCCTGTCCATACCCTCTTTCTTGACACCCCCCTCTTTGCTTGACAATCCCCCCTGTCCTTACCCCCTTTCTTGACACCCTCCTCTTTGCTTGACAATCCCCCTCCTTAAATCGAAGCTTTGCTTGGATTGCCTAGTCCTGTGTTCATAATGCCAAGGGTGTCACTTGGCGGGTAACCATCATTTGCGGGAAATTTGTGCAGTAGTACTTGCGGTGCGGAGCACTTCGGTGCAAAGCATTAAAGGTGCGATGCGCAAAATGTATGGCGTGATGTCCTTACCCCCTTTCTTGACACCCCCCTCTTTGCTTGACAATCCCCCCTCCTTAAATCGTAGCTTTGCTTGGATTGCCTAGTCCGGTGTTCATAATGCCAAGGGTGTCACTTGGCGGGTAACCATCATTTGCGGGAAATTTGTGCAGTAGTACTTGCGGTGCGGAGCACTTCGGTGCAAAGCATTAAAGGTGCGATGCGCAAAATGTATGGCGTGATGTCCTTACCCCCTTTCTTGACACCCCCCTCTTTGCTTGACAATCCCCCCTCCCTAAATCGTGATGTCTTACCCCCTTTCTTGACACCTCCCTTCTTTGCTGGGCAATCCTCCCCCCCCCCCCAAAAAAAAAAAAAAAAAAAAACTATTGTTTTGCTTGGATTGCCTAATCCTTTGTTCATGTTACCAATGATGGGCTCACCAACAAGTCGGTTTGCATGGCTTGGCAACCAAAAGTGGCCACCCTCGATGATACATTGGCATCCCCACATGGCTCGGCATGATTAGTGAATGGCTTCCAAGAAGTAAGTCACTAACCATGCCAAGCTATGTCCGGATGCCTCCTTGCCAAGCGCCCCCCCCCCCCCCCCCCCCCCCGCTCCTCCCCGTTTTTTGCATGGAAATATTAGAAATGTAATTGCCCTCGAGGACGCATTGTCACCCCCGAACGGCTTTGCATGCTTAGCTAATGGTATTTCGAGCCTAAAATCTACAGCATGTGCCCAGGGGATATCCTTTTGTTGAGAGGTAGTAGTGCTCCTTTCCCCCACCCCCAAAAAAAAAAAATCGTTGCTTTGCTTAGATTGCCTACTCTTGTGTTCATATTGCCTACCCCCTTTCTTGACACCCCCCCTCTTTGCTTGACAATCCCCCCTGTCCTTACCCCCTTTCTTGACACCCCCCTCTTTGCTTGACAATCCCCCTCCCTAAATTGTTGCTTTGCTTGGATTGCCTAGTCCTTTGTTCATAATGCCAAGGGTGTCACTTGGCGGGTAACCATCATTTGCGGGAAATTTGTGCAATAGTACTTGCGGTGCGGAGCACTTCGGTGCAAAGCATTAAAGGTACGATGCGCAAAATGTATGGCGTGATGTCCTTACCCGCTTTCTTGACACCCCCCCTCTTTGCTTGACAATCCCCTTATCCTTACCCCCTTTCTTGACACCCCCCCTCTTTGCTTGACAATCCCCCTCCCTAACTCGTTGCTTTGCTTGGATTGCCTAGTCCTTTGTTCATAATGCCAAGGGTGTCACTTGGCGGGTAACCATCATTTGCGGGAAATTTGTGCAGTAGTACTTGCGGTGCGGAGCACTTCGGTGCAAAGCATTAAAGGTACGATGCGCAAAATGTATGGCGTGATGTCCTTACCCGCTTTCTTGACACCCCCCTCTTTGCTTGACAATCCCCTTGTCCTTACCCCCTTTCTTGACACCCCCCTCTTTGCTTGACAATCCCCCTCCCTAACT
>JAHSPW020000021.1:280000-415000 GCA_019985065.2 Arctostaphylos glauca
GCCATATCTTCAATGTCTCGCTAGATCTACTCTGTGTGTCTGTGTGTCTGTGTGAACGTGAGTGAGAGAGAGAGAGAGAGAGAGAGAGAGGAAAAGGGCTTTTTGAGTGAGGAAACGTGGCATGAGAGACAGAGAGAGGAGAAGGGGAGAGGGGACAGTGGTGCGGCATGAGAGAGAGAGAGAGGAAAAGGGCTTTTTGAGTGAGGAAACGTGGCATGAGAGATAGAGAGAGAAGGGGAGAGGGAACAGTGGTGCGGCATGAGAGAGAGAGAGAGAGAGAGAGAGAGGCGAGGGGGATAGTCGGTGGTAACTGGTGAGTGAACTTTACCGATTCCTCAAACCCCTGTATGTTTTTTCCCACCCCAACAATTTTGGTAAACACATGGCGATGAAAATAATTTTCTCACCTAATATTTTTATTATTTGCTAGGATTGTTTTTGTCCTTAACATTTATTTGCTTAAAAAAAGGGGGGGAAATATTTGGCAGGTATTTTATTATTTTGCGATGAAATTTTTTATTTTCGTCTAGAAAGTGGTAAATTGCAGACGAGTTACAATTCCTTGATGATTATTTGGCATTTGGTGAAGAAAGTTTAATTTGTTCACTAATCATTTAGAATCCGAGAAGAATTACAATTACGTCGCTGGTTTTCATAGCAATAGACTCATTTTGTTGTAGTGATTGTTTCTTCTTAGTCTTTTTATGAGGGACATGTGGCCTTTTGCTGCTATGTGTCACGGCCTTAGAATTTTCCAAGCCAACCGTGCAGCCTTAGATGCTATGCCCGCTTGCTTTTACACCTAAGTAAGCCAAGAACAACAAGTAAGAAGACACAAGAGTTCGAAGAAGGCGCTCTCTCTATTGAACTCAAGGATTACAAAGCTCTCAAAGGTGGTTTGGGAAAATAAGGCCCTCACCTATTTATATAATTTGGGAGAAGTCTATAGAACATCCTCTAGAATCTTCTCAACTAATCCATTCTAGATTTTTCTACAACTATCTTTACAATGTCTAGAAGTATCTAGACTATTCTAAAGGATGGTTCTAGAATGTCTCTAGAATATCCTTCAAGCTTCCATTCCTTTCTTGGGGACTCTAGAATCTTCCAGAGACTCCCCAAATTTCTAGCAATAGATGGGATGATGCATACCAAGTGTTTGATGAAATGCTCAAGTCGTGACATTCTCCCCCAACTATTGCGGCGACGCCCTCGTCGTGCCTTCTTTGTGGAACCATTGTATCTTGCCTTCAAATTGCCACAAATCTTCCTTAGGTTCTCAACTTGCCTCGCATTCTGATTGTCCCTTCAATTTCACCAAGTACTCATGACGAGGGGCATAAGACCTCCTCCTAAGAATTTGATCGACTATTACATATTCTGCCTCCTAGTCATGAGATGTAGTGACTCCAATTGGTGCTCTGCTCGACTCTCGTCTACTTGGATCCTCGTTGTCCTCGTGGTAAGGCTTCAGGCTGCTAACATGGAACACCAGATGAATCTTGAGGTTTGGTGGTAACTCGATCTTATAAGAAACCTTGCCCACTTTCTGGATCACCGAGAACGGCCCATCATAGTGACGTATAAGTCCCTTGTGAAGCGGGCGTGTAGACTTATGTTGGGATGGGAGTAGTTTTACCACGACTAAGACTCCCACTTTGTACTCCATGTGCCTCCTCTTCTCATCGGCCCACTTCTTCATCTTGCCAGTTGCTTTGCTCAAGTAGGAACGTGCCATGTCCACCTACTCATGCCATGACTTAGCAACTTTGAATGCCACTGGACTCTTTCCCGTGTAGCTTTTCACGAGGGTATGAGGTGTAAGCGGTTGCTGCACCGTAGCAATCTCAAACATACTTTGATTTGTCGCCTCACTTCTTTGCAAGTTGTATGAGAATTGGGCTATGTCCAATAACTTAGCCCAATCGCTTTTGTTGCCACTCACAAAGTGCCTCAAATATGGCTCCAATAAGGCATTGATCCTCTCCGTTTGGCCATCCGATTGTGGGTGAAAGCTTATGGAGAAGTTTAGTGCTGATCCCATAAGCGTAAAGAGTTTCATCCAAAATTTCCCGATGAATCATGAGTCTCGATCACTTATGATAGATTGAGGCAAATCCCAATACTTCAGCACATGCTTAAAGAATAGCTTGGCCGTCTCCTCCGCTGAACACTCCTTGGAGGCGGGTATAAAGGTAGTATAATTTGAAAATCGATTGACTACCACAATGATAGTCTTACACCCTTCAGATTTGGGTAAGGCCATAATGAAATCCATGCTAATACTCTCCCACTATTGGTTTGGAGTAGGAAGGGGCTCCAATAGGCCGGCTGGACATTGGTTCTCCATCTTGTCTTGTTGGCATATGAGACAAGTCTTCACATACATCTCCATCTCGTCCCGCATTTGAGGCCAATAGTAGGTGGCCTCCAAGATTGCTTGCATTCGTCTTTGTCCCGGACGACCGGCCCACTTGGTGTCATGACACTCCTTGATTAAATTCCTCCGTAGGTTTCCCAACTTTGGAACATAGATACGCCGTCCTTTCGTGTAGATAATGTCATCTTCTACCCAAAATCGCTTTGTCTTGCCCTCCTTGGCTAGAGCAATCAAGCTTTTTGCCAACGGGTCATGGTCCAAGCCTTCCTTTATCAAGTTCACCAACACTCCATGGAACTTGACAATGGCGGCTAACTCGGCTTTCTGACTTAGCACATCCGCAACTAGATTTACTTTGCCAGGTTTGTAGTCCATAACATAATCAAACTCCGCCAAGAAATCTTGCCAACGTGCTTGCTTTGGACTCAACTTCTTTTGAGTTTGAAAGTAACTCGTTGCCACATTCTCTGTCTTCACCAAGAACTTGGCTCGAAGTAAGTAGTGCCTCCATGTCCTTAAGTAATGGACAATAGCCGTCATCTCCTTCTCCTGGACTGTATATCGGCTCTCCGTGTCATTGAGCTTCCGACTTTCATAAGCAATAGGATGTCCGTCCTGCATAAGGACACCACCAATAGCAAAGTCGAAAGCATCTATTTGTACCTCATATGGCTTAGTGCAATACGGTAAGGCTAGAATTGGCTCCTCCGTAATGGCTTCCTTTAACGCCTTGAAGGCATCTTGGCATTGGGTAGTCCATTCCATGATCTATTCTTCTTTAGCAAGTCGGTGAGAGGGGCTGCCTTCAATGAGTAGCCCATGATAAACCGCCGATAATAATTGACAAGCCCAAGAAAAGACCGAAACTCCGTCACCTTGGTTGGGGCGTCCCATTCTTTGATAGCCTTCACTTTGACTTCCTCCATGCTAAGCTTCCCTCATTTGATCTTGTGGCGAAGAAAATGAACTTCGTCTTTCGCAAAAGAACACTTCTCCTACTTGACATATAGTTCATTCTCCTTTAACACCCTGAACATTGTTCGCAGGTGGTTGACATGCTCTTCAAGGGTGTGGTTATAGATAACAATGTCGTCTAGATAGACAACTACGAACTTGTCCAAGTATGGGTGGAATATCTTGTTCATTAAGGTGCAAAATGTGGCTGGGGCGTTGGTGAGCCCAAAGGGCATCACGAGAAACTCGTAAGACCGGTAGCGAGTCACACAATTTGTTTTTGGTTCATCCCCATTTGCAATTCGCACTTGATAGTATAGCCCAATCTCAAATCAAGTTTACTAAAGTACTTAGCATGTTCGAGTTGATCAAATAAATCGGCAATCAAAGGAATAGGATACTTGTTTTTTATGGTTACCTTATTTAGAGCCCGATAGTTGATACATAAACGAAGTGACGCATCGTGCTTGTTTTGGAACAAGACCAGTGCTCCATATGGTGCTTTGGAAGGTTGGAAACCGGTATCCAATAGTTCCTTGAGTTGTCTCCTTAGCTCCTTTAGCTCCGGTGGAGACATACGATAGGGCGCCATGGCGGGTGGCTTTGCTCCCGGCTGTAACTCAATCTTGTGATCCACCTCCCTCCTAGGTGGAAGTCTCTTTGGTAACTCAGGGGGCATGACATCTTTAAACTCTTCAAGAACATATTAGATACTTCGTTCGGTAAGTCGTTAGAAAGAGTACTTACCCCGTCATCTTCTCCTTGGATAGTAGCCAAGTAGGTCACCTCTCCCTTTCTGAATCCCTTTTTTACTTGCATAGCAGAGAGAAGATTGATACCTGCACTAGGCTTGCTCATCATTGGAACCATGCATGGGCCTCCCTCCAAGATGCACACCGAGTTGTATCAAGGTAGTGCGGCAATATTGAATTGTTTGAGAAACTCCATCCCAGTGACAATACGGAAGTCGTCCAGTGGTGCTACCAAAAAATCTACTTTCCCGCTCCAAGTACCCAAGTGTAGCTCAACTCCACGAGCTATGCCATCAAGGGGTTTAGCTTCTGCATTCACTGTCTTTAACCATTCTTGCCGCTTTTCCAATTGGAGACCAAGTCTATCTACTTCTTCCTGCTTGATGAAGTTGTGGGTGGCTCCCATGTCTACCATGATCTGGGTGGTCTTGCCGGTGATGCAACCCTCCACAATGGCTAAAAATGAAGGAGCTGAGGGTGAAAGAAAGTTAAAGCTAGAAGAAGAATTGTTGCTTTACTCAATTCATTTCAGCAGAGGTAGTGAAAGTTGTCTGTGTTGTTTGTCATGTAGCATCTGTGATAAGCTTCGAAATAATCTTGTCTACAGTTATAAAATATTCTTGAACTCAGCCATTTTTCTTGACTTTCAAGCCACCTTTTCCCACTTTTTGCCTACCATTTTGGACACCTTTTCAAGGAGAATTCTTGGGGAATTGTGAGGACCAATTAGTTTCAATCCTTGGCATACTATGAGGTCATTAAATGGGACTTCGAAAAAAATCTTGGGGGAGAAGTTAGAGAACATCTAGGGAATTGTACTTACCTTATGTATGGGAGGCATATTGTTGTATTGAAAAAAAGTTAGATAGTTTTTGATATCATGTTTTCATATCAATGGTTTTTCTTTTTTTGATATTAAGGAGAGAGCTAGAGAAGTGAGAAAGAGATCAATTTTCCTTGTACTATTACCTTTGAAGTTTATTGAAGAGCAGGATTCCATACTCAATTCTCAAGTTCAAGCATCGATCTACTTATGTTTTTAGTGTATTTTATTTCCTTTGCAATGTTTACTTTCAATATGTTAGGCTAACTCCATAGGCTTGGTCATGGGATAACCTTGATCCCATGGGTTAGGTATGTTGATGTCTTCTTCAAATGATTTTCAAAGCTTGTTGTATGGTGAGAATGGTTCCATCTTTTGAACCTAAGAAGATAAAGCCCTGATCGAATGTGCACAAAGTTCTTTCTGGTATATTCGATACTTGGTTGCACGTCCTTCATACATAGACTTAATGTCTAGGTATAAATTCATCTTGTAATACCTTTTGTGATGAATGATTTGCGTAGACATATTCCGGCCTTGGTTATAAGTCTTTGATTCTTGTTTGTGTATTTGAGAAGAATATGTCATATAGCTAAGATGGGTATAAGGTGATTCTCATGACTATGGCTCTTTCGTTATTTGAAAATTTTATGTGTTAGTGTCTTGTTAGTAGATCATCAAACCAAAATATGAAGGAAGGTTTGGTGTCGTAAATTCCACCATAGTGCATCTTACAGTCCCAAGTTTCAACCCAAGCTTTCCCTGAGGATCGATACCCATAGCTTCCCGCTATACTAGATAATTCAAGGAAGAGTAGAGTTTGGATTTTAAACACGGTCATTCGTGGTCCCACAATGAGTACATAAAGGGGAAAGCATTTGATTGTCGCTGGTGTGACACGGGGTTGAGAAGAGAGAGAGGGGGATGGCAAGAGGCTGGGATGTAGTGGGAAGGCATCATTAGGCTGCAGAGATGTGGGTCGAAGCGTGTTGGTAGCATATAGAATTCTAAGGTCATTACCGATTCGTTGTTTACAATGATTGATCCGAACTGTTAGGAATTCACACCTCACTGATTACATCATTCTCACCAAAATCAAAGATGAGGGGATATTGACGACCGCATGATCAAATTGCATTTAATGCCTCGATCCCAAGGCATTAAAGACTCACAATGGACCACTCGAGCAACACTTGAATTCTTTTTAGGTGATCAGATCATCTATATCTCACATATTACGAAGTAAGTCAATCATACCCAAAATAAATTTGATCGCATATCCATACAGATTTGATCATATAAAAAGTGTCATTCAAATAATAAATTGTGTGCTGATCAAACCAATTTTTTACTAGAATGTATTAATTAAATACCACAGCTAAACCAATGGTCTGGATCATCATGTCACGGTCGCATGGCTGGCACCTACTAAAATAAAGGGGAGCAAATAATGAAGACTAAAACCTGATTTAAGGTGGCTTTGTTCACGGAGACACCACCCCAAATCCAAGTCACTATGGTATCTCCTACTATTGTGCATTCAAGTACAACACAAGACTTAGTTTGTTATCAATTTTATTGAGTGTATAGATTTTTATGGGCAGTACCAAGTCAATTCTTACAACCTTCGATCTAAACCATTAGGATTTCACATCTCACTGATTTCATCATTATCACCAACATCGGCGATCATCCGATGTTGCCGTCTGCGTGATTAGATGAAATTTGTTGCCACCAAAATCGGAGATCATCCGATGTTGCCGTCTGTGTGATTAGATGAAATTTGTTGCATCCCTAGGCATTAAAGTCTTGTAGTAGACCATCTTATCCCCCTCGAGTTTTACTTCAGTGATTGGAATCGTCTATCTTTTACATATTATGGAGTTCATCATTCGTACAGAAAATATGCATATCAATAGATATTTAATCGACAAAAAATGTCATTCAAATAATAGCTCAAATGTCTCTATCAAAGAGCTTTCTAAACTGGATCAAACTTGATCAACACAAGTTTTTACGGTAATGATTTAATATTGAACGGCATCAAAATAAATGCCCTTAATTGTTAAAATAGTTTCAGTTTATTAGGATCTGACAAGGGGGTGATATTGAAGGATTTTCCTTGTTTAATACTATGTCGTTTTATTGTATTATGCTTTCGCTGACGCAGTATGGTTGTTGCTAATCATTTCCAAAATATATTATCTTTTAGCGGTGCAAATCGCATCATCAAATGTGAAGACTTTTTGGCGACAACATTTCTCATCGCTTAAAGTATTGTCACAAAAATAAATTATTTTCTGGTGATGTTAATTGTGTCGCCAAATACCATTGCCAAAATAAAATATCTTTTGGCAATGCAACTCACGTCGGCAAATGTGAATAATTTTCGACTAAAATATTTTTCATCACCGAAAGCATAGCAAACTTAGTCAGCAAAAATTGTCCGATCTTCCTATAACTCTAAGATCATTCCCTTGAAATTCATGATATTGTCTAATATCAGCTCGTTGAACTGTCGTCAAAGTCAAGTATGAAGCTACTTCTACCCAGTTGGTGCAATAATCAATGGCGATTTGTGGCCATTGAAAGCCATCGTCGTTATTTTCCTTATCACATCAATGCCCGAGACGGAGAAATTATGTGGTGAGGTCAGGACATCTAACTGCGTTTGTGGAACATTCATAAGATTGACACGCATTTAACAATTATGGTATCTTTGTACATATTCCACATATTTGGTTTCCATGGTAGACACAAAATAACCTATTCTTACAATGTGGCCACATATCTTGTCGTGGACTTCCTCCATGATCCTTTTTCCTTCCTCTTCATCTGCACATATTTTGTGCAAGTGGTGGTGTGATCTATTGTACATCTGTCCCCCGTAGATCTAGAAGTGTGCTCATAACTTTCGAATGTAGTATGGTTCTTATGCAACCTTCTAGATATTGTACCAAAGAAGCCCATCGTTTACTTTGTCAATAACCCCCACATATTCGTAAAGTCGTTTGTCCCTCTACTTTATTATTAGTGGCCTCATCTTTATTTACTTTAGGATCGTGATCATCAATGCTAAGATTGCCAATGCGTTGACAAATTGGTTCTTTAGGCATGGTACATCAGTAAACATCACCATTTCAAACACTGGAATGAGGTACTATCAAATTTGAATCTCCAGTTACCTCTAACTTCCTAACTCCAATCTCAAGAGCAGCCTCCATTCAGAAAATGCAAGCCTCCTATTCTTCTTGACTGTTTGTTACCTCATAGTTAATCTCGAAGGACAAGGGAATGTGTGCTTCGTTAGGTGAAATCAATAGAATCCCAATATCAAATCATTTCTAATTCGCTGCTCCATCAAAATAGAGAACCTATAGTCATTCAACACCGTCATGAAAATCCTTATCGGGAAATTGAAATTCAGTCTTCTGCACTCCCTCGACAGAATGATCTGCCTGAAATTCTTCCACAATTATTATTTTCAGAGACATCCATTTTAATTTAATTGAATTGAAATATGTAACATGACGATAGATGGATGTCTTAAAACTAACAGCCATTTTAAAAGCAACAGCCATTTCAATTCAAATTTCAAATATCTGTTGAATTGAATTGAAATATCAACTTGGCGATAAATTGGCTATTAAATTGAATTTTCCCGAAAAACTATCAAACCTATTTCTTTGATCACAATGCCTCCATTTTAAAGATGGCCATGATGTTGGAGAGATTCACTGTGGTCCCTCTAGTAGTGATGGGGGTTCCAAGCATTTTTCTTTCATTAACGCTGAATGCACACTTTTGAGGATTTAGCTGCATCTTATACTTGCGTATCCCTTCAAAGAACTTGTATAGCATCGATAGATGTCCTTCTCTTTCCTTGGACTTGATGACCAGATCATCAATATACACCTCCAGCTCTCTTTGGATCATGTGATGTTACGATCATGTGGTGGTAGTATGCTAATACGTAGACCCAACATTCTTCAATCCAAACAACATGACCGAATAGTAGTACGTTCGCCATTCAATGATAAAATTAGTCTTCTTCTAATCGTTGGGCCCCATCAAAATCTAATTATAACTAATCCATGAAGGACAATAACACGGTACCAGGGTGTTATCAACAAAGAGTGTCGATGGGGGTAGCCAAAAATCATCCTTCAGGCCAGCCTATTTCAGATCTCTAAAATTGACACATAGCCTGATTTTGCCATGTTTTTTGGGACAAGCACAATGTTAGCAAACCAATTTGGGGTATTCAGTAATCATGAGAAAATCCAAATTGATTTGTTTAGTTATCTCTTGTTAGCTTTTTTAAACCCGATCCGACTTAATTCTTCTCAGTTTTTGTTTTACTGATTTAGCATTAGGTAAAGAGGGATCAAATGCTCTAGTATCTTTTGATTGATTATAGGCGCGTCTTCACGAGACCAAGAAAACATTTCTCGAAACTCTTGTAGTAAAGCTTTAATTTTAAACATTTCTCCAATTTGATTTCAATATTTAAAGTTTAATTTTAAATATTGTTTAATACAATATACGTACATACGTAGTACGTACGTACGTACGTACATACATACATATATATCTGTTGGATGTCCCTCCTGGTCCTATTTCTCCCTCCACCTTCCACCTATGCAGTGATCCCTCGAATAAGGTATTGGTTATGCGCTGGCATCTTAGATTAGGCCATGTGTCTTTTGGTTATTTAAAACATTTATTTTCCCATTTGTTTCATAATTTTCCAATGTCTGAGTTCACTTGTGAAACTTGTCAGTTGGCTAAGCATGTTTGGGCATCTTATCATGTTAGTTTGAGCCTTCGACCTGCTGCTCCTTTTGAATTAATACATTCTGATGTTTGGGGTCCTTCCGCGGTTACTTTTACTCTTGGTTTTGGTTATTTTGTTCTTTTTATTGATGGTGATAGTTTTGTCTCGTGGTTTACCTCATGAAACATAAGAGTGACGTTTTTTAGATTTATAAGTAGTTTCTCACCATGATTCATACTCAATTTAATTAGCTAGTCAAGATCTTTCGCTCGGATCATGGTACTGAGTACACTAATAAGCAGGTTTTGTCATTGTGTATGAAGCGGGGAATTATACACCAATTGTTCAATGTTCAGACTCCTCATCAGAATGGTGTATCTGAGAGAAAAAATCGACATATTTTAAAGTTAGCTCATGTTGTGTGCCTTGGTGTGCATGTTCCGTCCTTTTTTCGGGCATATGCTATTTTGACGGCTGTATATCTTGTCAATTGGGCACCTTTTCGGGTTTTTCAGTTTACCACACCATACTTTGTTTTCTATCCTGATGCCTTAGTGTTTCCTCTCCCTCCTTGGATATTCGCCTATGTATGGGTATGCCCATAGTGGAAGACCGTTAAATTAATACTAGGTGCCCATTGTCCGTGGGTAGGCCTGTGGTGAAAGACCGTTCAATGATTGCATGGGTTGCATGTCATGCGTGTGTTGTCAATTCCATGTTACTTATGTTTCCTATGGTTATAGATGATGTGAATATAATTTAGCCAACATGTCGACTGTACTATATGATTTTCTACTTGAGTTCCAACTTATATTTTTCTATAAACTAGCCCTTTACAGGTGATGACGTGGAACCGAGGACTTAGATCTCAAGTTCGAAAATAGTTGGAGCATGATAGTTAGGATTTGTTTTATGTTAGTTATTTCCATGGTTTCAGAGATTGTTTTTAGTTGGGCATTGTGACCCCTTATTTGTTTATTTGTTAAAGTTCTGAGTTTGATATTATTACTAGTGACAGTTGAGTTAATTTAATGATTTTAATGAAAATGTTTTATTGAGACCTTATGGTTGTATCGTTCTATTGTTTATTCATACCCTAGAACTGTGGGGTGCAACAACTTGGTATCAGAGTATAGTTAGGATACCTAGAATTGTGGATTAGGGTCCTAAATGTATGTGTTTGACTACTCATTAAATCCAGTTATAAGAAACGATTGATCACCGTGTCTTCTAATTGGAGGTCTGGAAAAGTTAATTAGAATACCAGATCGGTGTTCTCATGGGTATTAATTGCTCAGTATGTACTTTTCATACTTAGATGTATATTTGTGTTTGGCTGTTGTTTAGTTGCTGATGAGTTTTGTTCCCTTTTGTAGAGTGATGATGAGGCCGATGATGGTGATGATGCGTGTCACGCCCTTAATTTTTAAATAAAATAGAACAAAACAAAGTATTGATAAAAGCCTCACAAGCCTCATAAGTTAGCCCCAAACATTCTTTTATGATGTATCACTAAGTTTAGAGTTTGAAAGGATTACACAAAAAGGAAATATTCGGCCCAATATACATCAAGATCATAGTAAGAGTTCAAAGGTTTCTCTTTCGGATCGAAAAGAATAGACAATACAAGTTACAACACATCTTCCTAAAAATAATATTTTATAAAGATGCAAAATAATTTCTTCATATAAGCTTCCAAAATAAATTTATCACTTCAAGCATGTCAAGCAACCCATGCCAACGCTCCGAATCACTACCTGAAAAGAATGAATGGTTGAGATATAAAGCCCAATCGAAAAACCGGCACAATATCTATGGTATATGGCATGAGCACCGAGGATAATAAAGGAATTCCATAATTAGGGCACATGGATACTCAAGAAGAACATATTCATCAATTTAAGAAGTTTAACTCATCCTTAAAAGTCGACCCTGTCTTTATTCCTTCTCATGAGTCGTAGCTTGGTTGTTGCTTAGCCGTCAATCGTCGTTTGAGAGGTCAATATGGCTCGTCCTCATGGAAAGAGGACTCCTTTGATGTATTGGAATAAAAGCGATTTGTGTAACGGCTTGGTGTACCGAACTTGGCTTATAAATTTGCGTACTATACTGCATTAGCTAAGTAAACCACTTTTCCCTTTTGTTACTCGTTTATCTCGCTGTCATGTCGTTATTGTGTGTTCAATCATTATCTCCTAGCACACTCCCGAAGGACGCTAGTAATATCATGTCATCTTCTAGCACACTCCCGAATAAAGCTAGCAATGTTGTATTATCTCCTAGCACACTCCGAAGGAAGCTAAAAATGTCCTCGTATCAATCATGTGTCAATGTTATCACGTGTTTAAGTTCAATTGTCCATCTATCATAATGTGTCAACAAGTCCGTTTAAATATATAACCATGATTAGAGGCAAAGAGTTAAAGCCTAGGAGAAATCTCAACAAGCAACCCAAGTAATCCAGATGGCTTCCGGATGGATCACAACTCTCAGAAGTAAAAGCAAATGTTGCAGGCAATGTCATCCGGATAGAGCAGAAATAGACCATCCGAATGAGACACAAAATTTCAGAAACAATAGAAATACTGCAAACAGGTTTATCCGGATAGAGCAGAAATGGACCATCCAGATAAGATACAAAATTTTAGAAAAAGATGAGATACTGTGTGCTAACTCATCCGGTTGGCTCAAAAATGGCTCAACCTGTTGATCGTTAAAAATAGCAGTTCAAAGGAAAATCTACAAAACTTCAAGGTTTGGTTCCAAAACAACCAAATGGCAACAAATGACGAAAATAAGGACCAACATAAGTCTCAAATGCAAAATGAGAGTAAGAAATTCCTACCTTAATCTTCAAGAAACAAGATCCAAGCTCAAATGGAAAGCCCTAGTTCCAAATGTTGAAAAATCTTGAAACGAAGCTCCTCCAAGCAAACACACGCCAAATAGTTTCAAAGATCAACGAGTTACGAAGGATTCTTGGAGGAATCGAGGCTTGGAGTAACAAATGTAGGTTGGGAGACAGAGAGAGAGAGAGAGGAAATAACGTTATGTGGGTTTTGGTTTGGAAAGAAAAATATCTGATATAAATATAACCCAAATCATATATTACACTTACCCCCTCCACATTGCAAACATTCTAACCTCAAGTCCTACGACTATCATTCCATAACACAATGGCCTCAAATCACATAATCATTTATAAATACAATGCCTACTTAAGTATTTCAAACATTATTATTAAAAATGAAAAAATTTCTGAGTCTGTACAATGCAGACGAGGATGATGCTCCTCCTATTCCACCGCAGGCACCTCCACACCCCTTAGTCTTCCACCTTTGGCACCTTCTACGGGGCAGCCATCACAGTTTGGTTTCATCCAATTCAGCGATGCAGGCTCTCGTTCTTCTGGCCATACTTTGGATGACATTTACTCTCAGTAGGTTCAGTTTGAGCAACAGTTTATGGAGTTTTGAGATACCGTTGAGCAACATTTTCGGCACTTAGTCACTCAGTTTGATCGACTTCAGATAGAGACTCGGGGTGTTCGCCAGGATGTTCAGCAGATGGGCAGCCAACTTCAGGAATGGTTTGGACTCTTTCCATCGCACTTTCCTCCACCTCAGCCTATACAGTAGCCTTGTAGCCCTTCTTACCCCCTTGCGTGAACCTTTTTTACAATGTCACCAAGGGAGAAAAAAGGCAGCTATGATGATGAAACAACCCAACGAGACCACATTTTGTTTCTTTTTGCTTTATTAGTCTCTTGAAAAATTTTATCGGCTTACTATATTTCATGGATGATGCTATTATGATTAATCATATGATTGTTTAACATTTATCATCTTATCTATCATCTATTCTCACATATTTTTTTGTCGTTGTGCCTTAGTGTGCCATCATCAAAAAGGGGGAGATTCAAAGGTACTGTGATTTTTTCTTGATGTTTACGGTGTGTTCGCGATGATACTCAAAATTATAAATGCATTGAGTTTGATGATGTTCAATGGTTTATATGATGATATTTGGATTTGAAAATGTCTATTGATTCTTGGATTAAATTATTTGAATGATGTTTTCTGAGCCCATGAACATGATTGATATAATGTCATGTAATTGAATATGTTTGGATCTTATTAGGACTTAAAAATAAAACAGAGACAAGTCTCTATATATCTCTCCTCAACCGGTTGCAGAGCTGGAAAAGGATCCGGTCAGGAATACGAATTTTCGGACTAACTTTCGGATAGAAATTCAAATGGATTTGTTCCTAGATTGGTAAATCTCTGTTTCTAATCTCTGTTTATCTCCTCTATTAGCATTAAGCTTTTATCTACACTCACTTGAGATAAATATTTATTGGTCTAATTTGAATTTAATGAGGAGATCACATTTATTTTACCGTTAGGTATTTGTTTGCTCTTTTGGGAAATACAAGTTCTGGGTTTGTGTTCTGCAGACTGCCCTTTCTGTGTATAGTTGATGAACGTTCAGCACAAATATTTTGCTTGATTCTACATCAATTGCAAGGCTCCCTATATATATATGACAAGCTTGGCCTTGTAGTCTCCAGACGTTAATAAAGAAAGGAACAGACCACTTGAGAGAGTTATTGTTCATCTTCCTCCTCAGGCAAGATCCTCCAATGGCGAATTTAAATGGTCTTAGTGTGCTTTCACTTGTAAATCTTTTAGGATATCTTCACACACTACATACCTACCTTGTGAGAGAGTGAACCTTTACCTTGTGATATCGGTTAGGAGTTTTGTTCACTATGAAATTTATGTGTATTAGTATTATTCACGTTACACCACCTCACTGATATTCTGAGCTTAGTCCGCATGTACTAAGAAGGAAAAGAAGGCTGGTAGAAGCCTAGTTTGCATGTACTAGGATTCAAAAAAAGATTGTTAGAAGTTTGGTCTATGTGTATCAAGCAAGGTTTGCCGATCCGCATATATCGGCAAGAGTATTTGTGTAAGAGAAGTTGGGCCTCATAAACCTTATGTGTAAGAGGAGTTAATCTATGTGTATCAACCTTATGTAAGTTACTAATTCATAGTGAACACGGTGATAGTTCAGGAGAACGTCACTAAGAGTGGACTAAGCACATCATCCAACCACTATAAAAATCAACCTCTCTTGATTTTCTTTCTGCTTACCTATTTGATTATCTCATTGCGTTTAATTGTTTATCTTGAGTTGATTGAAAACAGTGAAAAATCGAATGTTACCTTATTCAGCCCTCCTCTAGATGACCTATCAGAATTATTTTCAGGATATTCCATTTAGATGTCTTGATTTTGAACAGAGATGTTTTGATGAAATTGTTTGGATATACGTATGTGGCGTTAGTGTGATGGGTGCAGTGGTTGAGGTGGTGGTGGTCGGTGAGGTGGTGGCGACGGCGGCGGTTGGAGGTTAGAGGTGGTGGAACAATGGTTGGCATAGATGAGATTAAATGAGTGACACCTTCTAAGATTAAAGAAATAAACATAGAATTGCGCAAAATTAGACACACATAGTTCAATCTCGTGTGGCGAATCAACCAAGGCCGTAGTAAATTGTGCAAGTTAAGTTTTCCTACGCCCACTTCAGAGCACGCTACCTCAAGTTTCAGTATTTTTCGAAGTCACGCGATTTTATAATTTTACACATTTACTAGTGAATTCTAAAAATACAAGTAATTTCTATCTCGTGATGCTTTGGCCTCTCTGAAAAATCTCCAAGACAAATGTTTGGTCTGTAAGATTTGGTACTTCCACCACCGTTTGTTAAAATCTATATAAAAAAAATATAGAGAGAGAAGTCAAACAAATGGACTCATCAAGTTTGAACATTTCTAAAAAGGGGAATGCTAAATGCAAATTGACATGTGTACAAAATTCCAAATTTGATTGATTTTGTCCTCCTATCTTTAAGTAATTCCCTTTTGGCATTTATGTCATTTTTTAATTTAAACTAATTATTGTCGAGAGAAAATTTAAAATGTGTATATTACTAGTTAGAAAAAAATCCGCAAAAAAAAAATAAAAATAAAAATGACAATGTTATTGTTTTTCTGTCTTCCTAATTTCAGCTAATATTTTTATAATTGCTAATTTTTCTATTCGAGAAAAACAAGTAATCTCAAAGATTAATGAAAAACTAGAAAATTGTACACAAAATGCAAAAAATATAAAACAATTAATTAAGTATAATAATAATGTGATGTTTTTTTTTTTGGTTGATAGCCGATGTATCCAGCCGATTTTGAGATTATCAGATTATCCCAACATATTGCCGACTAATACTCGAAGGATCAATCCCACCGTCCACTTACAGAAACCCCCTATAATTTAAAGTCAAGGCTTTTCTCTCTATGGACTAATCCAATAAGGATTGATATAACTTAAAAAATTTCGAACCTAAGACCTAAAAAGAATCATACCTCTTAGTTTCATAGCCTGACCACCAAGTCAACCCGTTGGGGTTATAATGTTAATTTTATGTTGAATAATATGTGACGAGGGTAAAAACATAATCAATAAAATACGTTTATCCTCCCCAGTAAATATTTAGTTCAGCTTTGAACAGAAGATACATCTAGACACACGTGCCGATCACGTGAGGGTATTGCTGACACGAGGAATGTTGTCCATACTTTAGTCGGGCCAAGAGAATTAAATATCTAGCAAGCCGACCAAAGAAAGGAAGTTTTTACAGATAGCTGACCTGAGAAAAGCGGACCCACGTCTTACCAACCGTATAAAGTCGGCCAGAGATACCATCGACCCGAGAAAGGCGATGAGCGACTGTTATTCCGAGATAAGACAGAATCCCGAATAAGTCAGGATGCAGTTCTAACAGATATGGATGAGAAATTTACGGCCAATTTAATTAATATGAGAAGTATTAATTGAATGAAACTCTAGATAGAAGATAACTGCTTGATAGAGAGTTATCTCATTAGTGGCCAATCAGAAGACACTTCACTCCAATCAAAATCCTAAAAGAATTGGGATTAAAGAAAAGTCTATAAATAAAGCTTCACATCAACACAAAAAGGTACGTCCTAACTAGTGTATAATTTCAGTTGCTAATAGAGAATATTGGCTTGAGTTATTGTTCATCCTGTGAGCTTTTGCCTGACTTAATCATGAGTGTATTCCTGCCACAGCGGTAGAGGGCTCTTTGACGATTTTTTGTTTTATAAATCATAGGTCCATTCATATTGAGAGCATTGTTTCGGTTGGATAATGAGCTCCTAGTTTTCCGTCCTGATTGAGAAAATCCACCAATCTATAATATGTTTGTGCTTAGTATATAGGATTAGTATAAAAGGATAGATGGATTACCTATGAGCAAGAATAAGGTTTGAACTCTAAATTAGGTATATTTGAAACAAGAATCCAATCACTTGGACTATCTTGCAAGTTCAAATTCTAAGGGATTTGGATTATCTTTCAAAGTTATCAATACTGTTCCATACCGGTCAGCACCGATCAATTCACTCCGTACTAGTCCTGTAATGGTACCAAACTACCGAGTACCATTCCGGCCAGTTTTGGGCCGTTCTGGCTAAGGGATTGGGACTATCTTTCAAACTTATCAATCCCGTCCTGTATCGGTCAGTTCATTCCATATCGGTCCTGTAATGGTACTGGACCACCGAAGTATTGTTCTGACTAGTTCCGGTTGATATCTACCGGTATCGTACAGTACCGGTCCGTATTAAAAAAATAAAATATTCAATTAATATTTTTTAGGTAATGAGGCATAAATTGAGGCTAAAAATTATATATATTTTTTAAATGTTTGGTGATTTATTTTAATATTGTGATTCTTTATTTTATATGTTTAGTATAATTGTTTGTTAAAAAATATTATTTAAAATATGTATATTAATTTTAACGATAAATTTGAAACGGTACGCCGGTACATACCTGTATCGGTACATACCAGTTTTGTTACGGTACGTTTGTCGGTACAAGATTGATAACTTTGCTATTTTAAAATTATTTTATTTAAGGGTAAAATGCACTAAACTCCCTTGAAGTTTTTGACAAATGTAGAGACTTCTTTTGAAGTTTTCATAAATGCACTAACTTTCCCTACTTTACAAATTATTTAGCAATTTTTTCTCTATCATTAACTCCTTACCGTACAAACACCATTAGTTATATAATATTAAAGACTAAAATTCCATTCTTTATGTTTTTTACTTGTCTTTCTTGTATATTTATTCTGTTTATGTGTGTTACTTTTGAAAATATAGGTTTTATAGTATAAAAAAATTTAAAAAATAAAATTTTAAATGTTAAAATAAAATTAAACTTAAGTTATATTTTGATCAAGTTTGTGTACATAATTATGCATCTTATATATTCATGAATATTTTTCTTACAAAAGTTAATGGTAGGTGGGAAACTGATGACCGTGAAAGATTAGTCGGCTCGGCTTTCATATTCTATTCGGGTTCTTGGCTCAATCCTCTTCCTGAGGTAAGTGGTCCTCGGCTCCGACGTAAGTAGACTTTCTCTTATCCAAATGAACTCCTAAAGCGGCTAAGACATGAACCCTAAAGAATAGACTGTTGCTAGGAATGTACTACTTTGTGTGTGAATAGCAAGAGTTTGAGCCCATATTCGAAGAAGGTAAAGGGTCCCGAGACTTCTAAATGGTCAGCGAATATTATCGTATCGTAAAAATTAATAAGCATACTCCCAGTATGACTAAAAGAGTCAGGAATGTATGAAGCGTGTTTTATCTGACAGAACAAGTACGGTCTATCATTAATTAATTAATTTTGTGAACTTTTTTCTTTCAAAATTATTCGATCTTTGATTTAGGCATTGGAGGAGTGTTAACCAACACCATATTTGTATGGGCTGGGCAAATGGACCCATATTCGGATTTTGTTAAATTAACATCAATATGGGCTGGTTCATTGGTTTAGGGGTTTAGCTCTTGACAATTTGTGTTTCCGAAACTTTGAATGTGGCATCATTATTTTCTTTGGAACAAGTTGATTGTAACACATAAGGGAAACACTACAGTCCCAGAAGTAAGTCCCAAGAAAAGCCTCAGAAGGTTGATGTGGCAATAAATTGAGTCCCACCACTCTTTTTTAATTCTTTTCCTTTCCCCTTTGTTTCTCTCTGTGTTCTCTCTCTCTTCCCCACCTGTCCCTTCTCTCTCACACAGCCCTCCTTCCTTCCCTCTCACTCTGTTTCCCACACGCAAGTTACAACCATATTTATTTTTCAAATTTTTTTATTTTTATTCAATTTCTTTGCCTTCAGTGACTTATTTATTTATTTTTAGACATATTCTTTTATTTTTTAAAAATATCTCATTGAGATGAACCAGACAATGTTATTAGTTCGTCCCAATGAGATAGTTTAAAAAATAAAAAAATTATGTGTAAAAATTTTAAAAGAGCATAAAAAGAAAAAATAAACTGAAACACTTTGTTTAAGTGTTTTTTTTGCCTACAATAAACTTTTTAACTTTTAGACAAACAACAATATTGTCTTTATTAAAAATTATAATTTTTAGT
This sequence comes from Arctostaphylos glauca, assembly GCA_019985065.2. Lineage (NCBI taxonomy): Eukaryota > Viridiplantae > Streptophyta > Magnoliopsida > Ericales > Ericaceae > Arctostaphylos > Arctostaphylos glauca. Next base: position 299,228 of record JAHSPW020000021.1, read on the forward strand.
TCAAAATTTTAAAAATTACTAAAAACAAAACATAAGTTAAACAGGGTCCATTTTGACTTATTTTTTATTATTTATATTTTTTAAGTTTTTGACATAATCTTTTACTTTTTTAAATATATTGTTGAGACCAATCAATAATCAGACAATATAAATCAAAATAGACCTTATTTAGGATTTTTTGGCATGTAGTGAACCCTTTTTAACTTTTAGACAAAAAATTATGTCTTTAAATACTTTTAATCAAAAATTCAAAAAGTATAAGTTTTTATCTAAAAGTTATTCCCTCTGTCCTATTTTGTTTGCATCATTTCGGCATGCGTGTCTTTTAAAAAATTACCTAAATTGAGTAATTAATAATATTTTAAAATAATTATAAAATATATTGTCTAATAGAATTAATCGAGATCTATCAAACAAGATCTATATTGAGTATAAAATAAGCAATAAATTAAAAGATATAAATTATTTTTTGAGAGGTCTGAAATAGTAAAAACATGCAAACAAAATGGGACGGAGGGAGTAAAAAAATTATGATAAGAAAAAACTAAACATAAATAAGGTTTGTTTCGGTTTATTTTTTAATTTTTTATGTTTTTTTAATTTTTATTTTTTAAAATATCTCATCAGTATGAATTAATAATCAGACAATATTATTAATTCGACTGGATGAGGTATTTTTAAAAAATAAAAAATTCTAAAAATAAATTAAAAAACTCACCAAAAGGCAAAGAAATTGAATAAATACAAAAAATTGAAAAATAAATATAGTTGTGACTTGTGTGAGAGAGGGAGGGTGAGAGGGAGGGTGATATGTGCCACTTTGAATACATGACATGCACACACCAGAGCATGAAGTGGAGTGGCAAAACGTGGGTGGAGTGGCAAGTGGAGTGGGAAAACGGGAACCTAATTTAGTTTGTTTGTTTTAGTCTTTGTTTGTTCTAATCTGTTAGTGGATAAGTCTTAGTTTGTTAGTGGATAAGCTAATGGGTGTAGTGGTTGCTCTTTTTTCTCCTATTCTCTAGCATTACTGTTATTTTTCCTGTTATATGTAATCTGAAGGAGTTGAATAAAGGCAGGCAAATTTTATTCACTCCGTAGTTCTTTCTCTCTCTTTCTTCATTCCCTTCTCTCCCTACATTCAAATTTGTTCATATCAGTGGTATCAGAGCGCGGTTCCGACATGGACACTCACAGCAAAACGAATGCAGAATTTCGCAACGATGTCAACGAAATCCTAACACGACACGAGTCAAGCTTCGATCAGGTGAACGCTGCCTTACAAGCGGTGTTAACCGAGCTTCAAGCTTTGTGAAGCTCACGAAGCCCAAACACTAGCCCTTCTGAAACCAACCCATTTGCACATGAAGAGTCCTCACACCCACATACTTCTTGTTCTAATACCGTCAATGACCACCTCATCAACACCTCAAATTATCCTTTCCAAAGTTTAATGGAGATGACCTGACGGGCTGGATTTACAAGGCACAAACAATATTTTGATTTAAAAAATATTGTACCGGATCAACGAGTTCAGCTGGCCTCCTTCCATTTGGAAGGTATCGCCCTGCAATGGCACAGGTGGTTGACGAAATTTCGTGGACCACTCACATGGGATGAATTCACCAAGGCTATACAACTCCGATTTGGTCCAACCGACTACGAGGATCCGTCGGAAGCTCTGACTCGCCTTAAACAAACCACAATTGTGGCAGCTTATCAAGAAGCTTTCGAAAGACTATCCCATCGAGTTGACGACCTGCCCAGAAAATTTTTAATTGGTTGTTTTATCGCAGGACTCTGAGACGACATTCGCATAGACGTAAAAATTAAACAACCTCGTACCTTGGCGGATACAATAGGAGTGGCCCGGCTAATTGAGGAACTAAACTAGTTGCAAAGGAAACCAATCTAGCAAATCCGTTCTCAACCAGCTTTAATGACACCAAGGGCATCATCCAACCCAACAGCTGGTGTGTTAGGGCCTCCACCAGCCCAACGCATGAACCAAAGTTCCAATACTCAACCAACAACATTCCGGCGAATCACCAATCAAGAGGCACGAGAACGCCGAGAGAAAGGGTTATGTTATTATTGTGACGAGAAGTTTGCCCCAGGCCATCGTTGCGAACGACTGCAACTATTTATGATCGAGGATTCATCCCATGCTAGCCTTGAAGATGTTGACGACATTCAACCGGATCCAAAAATTCATGAAGCTATACCCGAAATTTCTTTTCATGCAATTGCAGGTACTGAACACCCACAAACCATGCGCGTCATGGGGAAGCTAAAAAACAAGAAGGTAATGGTGCTAATAGACGGCGGCAATACTCATAACTTCATTGATCAGGCCATAGTCTCTAAGTTTGGGTTACCAGTAATCCGGGATAAGAAATTCCAAGTCATGGTTGCAAACCGAGAGAAGATAGAATGTGTGGGACAATGTCGGGCGCTCACCCTCACCATTCAAGGATATTCCGTCACCGCTGACTACTACATTCTTCCCGTCACAGCATGCCAATTGGTATTGGGAGTGCAATGGCTTGAAACTCTTGGACCCATTGAGACAGACTACAAGCAATTAACCATGACCTTCAAAATGAAAGGAACTTCCCACACCTTCCAAGGATTGGGACGAACCGGAATTGAAGCATTAGCAAGCAAAGAATTCAATGGATTACAAGGCACTGGGTTATTTGGGTTATTTTTTCAAATAATCCCTTCCAACAGCAGTAGCCAACCTAATTCCTACCCGACTGAGATGGACCAACTCCTAGCTAAATTCTCTCATGTATTTGAATCACCTACCAACTTGCCTCCAAAGCGGTCACATGACCATCAAATTCCATTGCAGCCAAACACGGGACCTGTGAGTGTAAGGCCGTATCGATACCCCTATTATCAGAAAACCGAGATAGAGAAGATGGTGAAGGAGCTTTTGCAATCTGGCTTGATAAGGCCAAGCTACAGCCCGTTCTCGTCACCGGTTCTATTAGTGAAGAAATCGGATGGAGCTTGGCGATTTTGTGTGGACTATCGAGCTTTGAGTGACATCACGGTTAAAGATAAGTATCCAATTCCTGTGATCGATGAATTATTAGATGAGCTCCATGGAGCCAAATTTTACTCTAAATTGGATTTACGATCTGGATATCATCAAATCCGAGTGCAAGAAGACGATATTTCTAAAACAGCATTCCGGACGCACGAAGGGCATTACAAGTTTATAGTAATGCCATTTGGCCTCACAAATGCACCGGCAACCTTCCAAAGTCTCATGAATGATCTCTTTCGATCCTATCTCCGAAACTTTATCTTGGTTTTCTTTGATGACATTCTAGTGTATTCAAAATCATGGGAAGACCATCTCACACATTTGCAAATTGTTCTAAAAATCTTATCAACTAACAGTTTGTTTGCAAAAGAGTCGAAATGCCGATTTGGTGTTTTACAGGTTGAATACTTGGGTCACATCATTTCGAAGCAGGGGGTGTAGGTAGATCCAACCAAAATCCAAGCTGTCATTGAGTGGCCTACACCGCAACGGCAAAAGGGGTCCGTGGATTCCTCGGTTTAGCAGGCTACTACCAAAAATTTATCCGTAATTTCGGTTGTATTGCGGCTCCTTTGACCCAACTCTTGAACAAGGATGGATTTCAATGGAATGAGGCAGCAGAGATGGCCTTCAAACAATTAAAAGAGGCATTGACTTCACCGCCAACTTTATGCCTTCCTGATTTTTCTCAACGATTTGTGATTGAATGCGATGCCAGTGGAATCGGAATCGGTGCAATCCTTACCCAACAAAATCGACCAGTGGCATATTTTAGCGAAGCACTCAAAGGTTCGGCCTTGGCATTGTCCACCTATGAGAAGGAAATGTTGGAATATCGTCAAGGTGATCAAGAAATGGCGTCCATATTTGCTGGGAAAACCATTTACAGTCCGCACGGACCAAAAAAGCCTTAAGTACTTGTTGGAGCAACGGATTACTACACCAGCACAAACACGTTGGCTGTCGAAGATACTTGGTTATGATTACGAAATTGAGGGCCTGAAAATCAAGGTGCGGATTCTTTATCACGTGTAGTTGAATTCCAATTTTTATCAATTTCCATACCACATGCAGATTGGTGGCCAATGCTTCAAAAGGAAGTCCAACATGACGCATTTTATGAAGAACTGAACAAGAAAAGCTCCTCTCAATCAGACTACAAATTGCTCCAACGAGATGGAGTGTGGTTCAAAAGAGACAAAGTTTATTTGAGCCCCACCTCAACCTTGATCCCAAAGATAATTGTTGATTGTCATTCATCACCAATCGGTGGGCATTTTGGGTTTCATAAGACTCTCTCTCGTATCAAGCACAGTTTCTTTTGGTCTAATATGCGCCGAACGATGAAGGAATTTTTGCAACAATGTGATGTTTGTCAACGATTTAAGACCGATTGTATGAAGCCAGCTGGGTTGCTTCAACCACTGCCAATCCCTACTCAAGTGTGGACGGATGTCTCGATGGACTTTATTGAGGGGTTACCATCTTCTAATGGCTATACCGTCATCACGGTAGTCGTCGACCGGTTGACGAAATATGCTCACTTCGTAGCTTTGAAACACCCATTTACTGCCTTAACTGTCGCTAAGGCATTTGTCGCCAACGTGGTTCGCTCACACGGTATTCCGACATCAATTGGTAGCGACCAAGATAAGGTGTTTATTAGCTCCTTTTGGCGAACATTGTTCCAGTTACAGGGAACCAAGTTGTGTATGAGCTCGAGTTACCACCCACAATCCGACGGCCAAACTGAAGTTGTGAATCGGACTTTGGAGCAGTATTACGATGTTTTTCCGGTGACCAACCACGAAAATGGCTCGAATGGATTCCCTAGGCCAAGTTTAGCTACAACACATCCACTCACTCCTCTACCAAGATGACACCCTTCGAAGCTGTTTACGGCATTCCGCCTCCAAGTCTACTGGCTTATGTACCGGGTACTTCCCGCGTCCAATTGGTAGATGAGTACCTGCGTGATCGAGATGCCATTCTATGTGAGCTGCGGCACAACCTTTTGTTGGCTCGAGATCGGATGAAATGTCAAGCCGACCAACACCGGCGCGAGGTCTCATTCATTGTAGGGGATTATGTGTACTTAAAACTACAACCTTATAGACAGATTTTTGTGGCTTTTCGACGCTCCATGAAGCTCGCCCCGTGTTTCTTTGGTCCATACCAAATCCTTGAGAAAGTGGGTTCAGTGGCTTATAGATTGGCTTTGCCTCCTGGTTCGCAAATTCATAATGTGTTTCATGTCAATTTGTTACGGAAGCATTTGGGTACAATCACTCCTACTTCTGCACAACTTCCCCTTGTTTCGGACGCTTCCACCATCCTTCCACAACCCGAAGCCGTCTTAGATCGACGTGTGTTGCACAAGGGTAAATACCGTCCGAAGTCTGAAATTTTGGTGAAATGGGTCGATGCACCAATAGAAGATGCAACCTGGGAAAATGAATGGCACTTTACCAAGTCATATCCTGATTTCATCCTTGTGGACAAGGATCCTTAAGTGGTGGGGAATGATATGTGCCACTTTGAATACATGACATGCACACACCAGAGCATGAAGTGGAGTGGCAAAACGGGGTGGAGTGGCAAGTGGAGTGGGAAAACGGGGACCTAATTTAGTTTGTTTGTTTTAGTCTTTGTTTGTTCTAATCTGTTAGTGGATAAGTCTTAGTTTGTTAGTGGATAAGCTAATAGGTGTAGTGGTTGCTCTTTTTTCTCCTATTCTCTAGCATTACTGTTATTTTTCCTGTTATATGTAATTTGAAGGAGTTGAATAAAGGCAGGCAAATTTTATTCACTCCGCAGTTCTTGCTCTCTCTCTTTCTTCAGTCCCTTCTCTCCCTTCATTCAAATTTGTTCATATCAGAGGGAGGGCTATGTGAGAGAAGGGACGAGTGGGGAGGGAGAAGAGAGAGAACACACAGAAAAACAAAGAGGAAAAAAAGAATGCTGAGATCCAATTTATTGCCACATCAGTCTTTTGGGACTTTTCTGGAGAGTTCCTTTTGGGAGTGTAGTGTTTCCAACAAGTTAATGGTACCTGCCCCAGACGTCATCGGGCTTAGTGCTTCTTGGTCTACATGCATCTTGCCTTTCTCTTTCCATACCCTTTGACCTTTGTGCCAAACTTACACCATCATGAGTGCCCTTTATCTTCTCACTCATCTGCCATATTGCTTTTGCCTCTGCTTGCAATGTCTGCAAAAGTTTGTCATTTGTACGTTATTCTACAAAATAAAAACTAAAAAAATGCACTTGGTCGTAACATAAAATGTAAATGACATATTTTTTATTTTTTTATTAAATAGTTGAAAACACAATCTTCAAAAATGAATTACTCCCCATAAAATTAACGATTATTTTTTATCAATTAATTTGAAAATTCAATCAGCAACTATCACACCCAAACAAAAATCAATCTATGCTAACTTCTTTTTCTACGTAATTATATATATTTTTAAATATTTGAAGTCTCACTTAGATTTTCCTAGACTAGTGTATAATGTAATAAGTAAGAGAAATGTTACTAATGCATCACGTTGTATGTCAAGTTATATATTATGTCTACGTGGAATTCATTAATTTGAACAAATATCAAAAACATGAAATTTAAAAGTCATGTTAATAAAAAGAAAATTAAGAAAGGAAAGAAAAAATGAGCTAAATATACATAATTGATAAATAAATCTATGCCAACAAAAATTACAATATGAATTATTTTTATCATTTGTATTTAAAAAGTATTTCAAAAATTAAAAACGCTAATAATTATTTTGAGTATAATAATTGATATTGTTAGTCGTTTAGTTTGGCATAAATTTAATTATAATGAACATGCCTGATTTTTTTAATTTTTATTCTAGTTTTTATATAAATGTGCATATCAATTCTAAGGGTTTTTAATCTCATTATGGAAAAAAAATTATAATATAAAAGAATTATAATTTGTAGATTTGAAATTCAAAATTTAAAAAAGATTTGGTAGATCTGATTTTAATGTCTAGGATTTACCTTGGTTTAATCCAAGGGCCAAAATTAGCTTCCAAAAACTGGATGTATGTCTAATTCATTGTGTTTCCCGTTGTGTTTAAATCTCAACCCTCCAGAATTGAGAACACATCACAGCCGTTAACCCTTGAAGCGTGAGAAGGGTGAAGGGGTCTTCTATCTCTGCCGATCAATTCATTGTGTTTCCCGTTGTTGCCTCCAGTTTCTCTCCCTCTTGCGTATACGGTTCAACGGCAACATATATTGGTATAGTTACATTAATTAAGGGATGGAGATCGATAAAGCTATTAGAGAAAGCGATGATCGAAGGCTGAAAACGAAGTACAGCAACGCCATCTATGTCATTCAACGAGCTCTTGCTCTCTACTCGTGAGTTTACTTTCTTTTTTGTCTATTTTCTCCGGATTAATTTCGTAGTACTATTGTACACAAATGCTTTATTTTGTTGCGATTTAGGTTTTCAGGTTTTAGAAATTAACCGTTTAGAATGCCAGTATGAATCGTACAAAATGCTTTATGTTTTTGAATTTTTTAGGTTTTGTGTCTGCTGATGATTCCGGCATAATGAGTTTTCTCAGTATTGCATTGAACACAATGCTTTGATTTTGTACGAATTTGGCCTCCGGTCTTTTGGTTTTTTAGGGTTTTAAACGTTGCATTTGCCTTTCCTTTTCGAGTTTTTATAACTCTCTCTCTCTCTCTCTCTCTCTCTCTCCCCCCCTCTCTGTATATATATGCATATATGTGTGTGTGTGTGTCTAATTTATAGGGCTGAAACTTTGCAGGGTGAGCGTGGGTTAAATTTTTGGGTGTCTTTTGATTGCAATATTACGAGTTTGAAGATTTATGAGAAACTTATAGTAAAGCTATCTCAAGCATTTGTTCAATTTACCGAGTTTTTCCATCGAAGGGTTCTTATTTGTCATAGAATCAATCCATGCATTTCCGATTTCACGATGATAATAAATCAGGATTTTGGCAGTTTTAGCATTCATGTGTTCTGTGAAAATGGTAATCTTTTATCTGCTATTCTGTTGGTCAGATAAAGTTCTTGCCTTGAGAGGGGGTTTAATTGTACGCAATCATTGAAGAATATGTTCAGGAAAATAAAACTGCTCCCCGAATTAGTTGTGCATGTTGTTATAAGTACCTGGACGTAACTGTTTTGTGGTTGAGCTGATGTACCAAGTGCCGCATTCCATGCTATTCTTTGAAAGGCATGTCTTTCCAGTGTTTTTGGCATGCTATTATGCACTATGGTTTGCCTATGCTGGACTATATATTTAGGAAATGCCAGAAATAGCTGTGTCATTGGCTACTGTGGGCCTTCATCTTCTCTTGTTAAGCTTCTGATGAGATTTGTATATTAAAAGCTTGAATACGGTATGACGTTAACAATTAGTGCAAGGGACAATGAAAGTTCAATGGAAAGGGTAAAATGCACATAGGAGCAGGGACGGAGTCAGAAATTTTAGTTTGTGGGTATTTCAAAGAATCGTGCTACTTAGTAGAAGTTGAAGATAATTTTACATGCACAGTTCTGTTTAAAAAACATTCCATACATAACTATAGGAAAAAACTATGAACAACATAACAATCAAATACACCAAATTAATTAAACTAGACAAAATGTCTTGACTATAGTTCTGTAAGTTTTGAAGTAAGAGTCTCAACATGAACTAGCCAAAAAGAAAGAGATAGGGAGAGAACATGGCTCATTTGTGTATGATTTGGAGAGTTGCGTTTGACTTGTGGCGGGAGTAAATGCTTGTAAATTAGAGATTCTATGTATCACTTGGGACTTTCTAAGTTTCATGTGTTTGAAATAACTTGGGGCAAATTAAGAGTTTTCAAGCGGGATCAAAATACCAAATAAACCTCGAAGAGACCAACAGTTCATAGCCTATTGATTCATTTTTCCAATACCTCAGAAAGAGGAAGAGGAAAAAGACAGCAGGGGCGGTTTTGCAATCAGTACACAACATAAACTAAAACGAAATAGATTAAATGGAGCAAATAAATTAAGAACTGTGTTTTCGTCAATTCGGTCCGACGAAGACATCAACATCTTTTCGAGTAGTAAGTTTCTTGCTTCAATGATATCAGGACTTCTTTGCCAATGATAAGTTTCTAGAATTACCCAACGTGAGGTTTTTTTTCCCGAAACCTAGATTTAAGGGAGTGAAGTTCGATTCTAATTTGGGCTATTTTTTTTGGCTAGCACAGTAGCGTAAGGTACTACATGTGGGTGAACTATGCGGCTACCCATATATTGGTGAACATTGTACCATTTTGGTAGTGCTGGAAATGTACATGATGTTCATGAAAATTATTATGAAATGGAGAACTATCCCCATCATGAAAAAGTCAAATAGTTTATTGTGGTGATATGTGCTGTGCTATTGTTGCGTTTGCTCAGCTGAATCCTTATCAAGATTATTATTTTTTGTTTAATAGGTTCTTGATAGGATGTTTAAAATACACTTCTTCTTTATCACTTCATCTTCTCTACATTGGTTTACCAACTTGGGTTGTTGACAATTGCCACTTCAGCTTGGTGCCTGAAGGTTAATCTGATGATTCAATTATTTAGGCATAATCTCGATTTTATTTCTCTATTTTTATTACCGATAACATGGGATTGTTGTTTCCTTAATATGTATATCTTTAAGCTATCTTATCTTTCTGGTTTATGGTTACACTTGAGTTTCGAAAAGCAAATGGATCATCAACGGGGAATGAGGTCGCGTTTACGCATTCCCTTGCACCTTAAGTCTCCCTAAGGTAACATATTTGTTCGCCAAATTTGCTGGTTTAGCATCTATCTTTTTTTTTTTTCCGCTTTCTCAGTAGGCAAACATAACGTTGAATTTGGTTTAGGCTTCCTCAAATCCTAAGATGCCACCTCTTACACTAAGCATTAATAACGACGATGGTGCACCATGCGGTGTGACAGAGACCGGATCTTTTTGACTGTGCTCTTGCTCATGTCGGTGTTATGGACATGCTTAGGTTTCACAAGTTCACTATAGGTCATCGAGCAATGTGAGGGTTCACTAGGTAGAATTACTTGTCTTATTTGTTGATTTGGATTGTTTTTTTAGGTCATGCATGGACCTCTGACTTTGGATGGTCAAACAAGAAGGAAGAGTTTAACCTTTCACAGGCTAATCAAGTGAGTAACTTTGTTTTCTTTTACCTATATCTCTGCACCTACTTGTTTCTCATTGTTCATATTCTTGGGATTTCGTTGTGGTGAGTAATCGTGAGTAGTGTGCTAACTTCTGCCTTACCTTTCACCTCTCAATCACCATTTACCATGTCCACTTTTAATAGTTAGTTCCCTTCGAATGCAATGTGTTTGAGCATGTTGGTATGATTTCAAGTCAGACCAATTTAGTTCGACTTCATTAGTGTTAGAATTCAAAGTAGTCTGTTATGGCTGCGTGGCCGGTTATGCACACATACTTACGTAATTGGATAATTTTATTCTTATAAGCTGGGCTGTGGTGCCCCTTATTCTGGGTTTTGAAGATGTTGGAGACTTCACTGTGACGGAAAGGTTGAAGGCAGTATACATGTAAATTTACTTTTCTATTTAATTGTTGGATCTGTTGATCTTTTTGGACTTATGCTCCTCATTACTATGCATAAACATTGGTTAGTTCCTCGCCTTCTAAGTTTCTGTACTTCAATGAATAGTAAATATTGAGATTTTTTATGGACCTTCGTTTTTACAAGCTTTTTTTTTGCAGTGTCTCTATCTATGCAAATTACATAGGCGGTATTAAATATTAAAGTATATAGATTCTTTTGATATTGTTCAATGGGATGAAGATCTTCCATTAAACTAATGTAAAGGGAAAGGTCCATTACACTGACAAGATTTTGCCAGCTCAAATTGTGACTAAAACCATGGTTTAGACGAATCCACATGAATCAAGTTTAGTAGGATTTCAAATGTGGGAGAAACAATTCCAGTGTAATAGATCTCTCCCTTTATGATGATGAGGCATCATCAGGATTATTTTGTTCCTGAGCTGATCACGAGCTTACATCTTTACCATAATGATGCATCATCACGATTTGCAGTGTAATAGACCTCTCTATTGCATTACTTTAATGGAGAGGATCTTTATGCTTTACTACCTATGGAAATGCCTTCTATGACTCAACTAACCTTTATTTTTAAAATTTTTGCAAGGCGTAGGAGGGTCACTACATGGTATCTAATGCTAAGTCAGTTGTTGATTTGATAGAATCTTCATCTGGGTTTCTTTTTTTTTTTTTTTTTCATTTGGATGGTGGATTGGAATTAAGAAATTCAGAGGTGGAACAACCCACTACATCAGCTGCAAAATATTCATCGAAGCAACCTTTTGTCACTGGTAAGTGGCGCACGAGATCGTTTGTGATATTTTTAAAGTTGGAGTTTTTTATTCTTACATGTGGATAGAATGCTTTCAATTTTGAGAGATGTTAATAATATTCTAAAGGGAATCATTATTTCAACTCTTGCTTCTCATGGAAGATGTATTTTGAATGGGGGGTGTTTTACTGATTTGGGTATTTTGTTGGATTTCATTGATTTTTCATTTTTTTTGTTTTACTGTATGTGTCCTTCTTTGAGACAAAGTTTTTGTCTTCTATAGCACAAATGCATGTTTTAGTTTGATGAAATTGCATGATTTTTTATATTTTTTTCGATGACCAGTTTTTGCGCGCTGTGTGTTTCGATATAGTATTCTTATTAATGTGTGTCAATTTTTTTGGCATTTTACGAATTTTTTCCCAACATGGAGCAATCTATTGGTCGGTGTGCTTGAACCTTTTAGATCTGCATGGTTCATGTGAACTGCATTAGCGGCAATGTCGGTGCTTGGGAGTTTCTCCACAGTTGTGAGTTCTTACACTTCTAATGATTTTTTGGGTTCTTCATACGCTTTTTTATCTCTTAGGGTTCGGATTCAGGTTTTTGTTCTTTCGATTCGTCAATAATTTTTTGTTTTCCTATTTATCCGTTAGGGTTCCACAATTTTTGATGCTCTCTGTTAGGTTAGTACTGATTATTGTTTTCCATCAACTTTATCTGTTAGGTTTGCTAATATTTTACCCTTTTTTTCCCTCCAGCTTCATCAATTTTTGGAAGCTATCTGACATCCAAAGCCTTAACAAGAACAAAGGGTTTGATTCCTGTTTGAAAATGGGACCAAGGCTGAAATGGGTTCAATTCCTATTTTTTCAATTTTGACTTTCCCAAATCATTACTTGTAGTATGATGGAATTATCAAATACAATACGACTTGGATGATTCCTGTATATTTTTACTTGATTTTGCTAAGGAGATCATCCGAAGATTGACCTAGGGTTCCACAGTTTTTTGACTCAGATTTCACAATTTCTTAATATTCATGTTTTTGTTGAATCGATTTGACCAAGGATGATTCCAACCTTGGATGCACATCCGAACTATTTGAGTTTTGTAGTAGTAATCTGTTTAAATCTTTGCTATTCGAATCTATTTAAATTTTTATTTGAATCTGTAGAATTTGTTTAAATCTGTTCTGCAGCTATTTGAATTTCTGGTTCAATCTGTTTCGCTATGGTGTGTTGAGCGCCCATCCAGGTTTGGAACAGAGGTCGGGTGTGGCTATTGGGGACTACTTGTTGGACCTCTATGATCGCTTCACACGGAATGTTTGAGGGTTCGATCCTCAAAGGCTTCGATTGCTTCAATTAGGTGGGTCAATTTCCATGCTTTGTTTCTTTGTTAAATAGAATGAGAGTTACAAGACGATTTTTTTTTCTTCAGTTGAACTTTAATTAGACGCTGTACCATTAATGTTGAATTGGAGAAGCAATGGAAAGAGTTTATTTCCAAAATCAACCCATGCGCTACCGACTGCGAGACAGGACAAGATTGTTTCCAAAATCAACGAAGTTCATCTGGTTGGCCCTTCTCTTTATTTTAGATGCTTTGAAGGCTTCACATACATTTATTTTTGATTTTGATGACTTCACAACTAATTAAATCTATTTCACATATAATTCATAACTGTGTAGTGTGCACTTTTGTTGCCAAGGAGGTTGACTGCATCCCTCCCACCTCTACCTCAGAAGGGTGATCTTTAATTTGGACTCAAAATTGGAACTACTACTACTTTTAGCTCATTAATATGGGTTCAAATTCACTTCTCTCAAAAAGGGTGGTCTTTGATTTGGATTCAAAATTTGAACTACTTCTCTACCTCATTAACATTGGGGTCAAATTGACTTCATATGTCCGGTTAGTACATCCCTCCTCCGTCCATCTTGGTGCAATTTTAGCGATTTCTTTATGGTATGATTTCAGCCATGTTTGTCTGCTGCGATTATGTTTTGGCATTTTTTCGTTAGTTGAATTTCGTTGGTAGTGCCGTAGGCACGGATAATACGCTAGTCGTACAACTATATAAGAAATCAATCTAGGATTTACACGGAAGAATTTCGGAAAGAACAGATTCGTGGTTTCATGCTACCCTTACCATATCTAATTATCAAAGGTTGAAGCTTTTTTTTATCTCCCTTAATTTGGTGATTTTGGGGTTCTTATGTTATTTTTCATTTTAATTTTTTGCTGGGCTGTTTGTTTGTCTTCGTTTCAAGACGACAGATTCGTAGTTAGGTTTTTGTTGGGCGGTCAAGAGGAGTGTTGCTGAGTTTGGGGGAACTTTGGAACTTCGACCTAGAGCTTGATAATGCGAGATTTTGACTCTATTTTTTGTTCCGAAGGTAAAGTCCTTCTATGTTTGATATTCGTGATTAATATTAACCCTGTAGTATTTTGTTGGAAGTGGCTGTACAAAATCTTTCTACCTATTTGAAGTGCATTCTACATGTTTGATAAAATGTAGAATGCGAGTCAGCATTGGTATTTTTGTTTCTTTGAAGAATTTCTGGGGCTGTTAGTTTAGAATCATTGGAACTAAGCTTAAATCTTCATATGAGATGAAGTGTAATCAGTAAGTTTTATTGCATAATATTTTTGGGATCAGTAAGTTTCTAGCTGTATTGCCACATGTAAGTTTCGGATGTTTCAAACATGCGTGGACAATGATTCATATCTTCGCTTCATATAAGACAGTTTCTAGCTATATGTTTAGGATGTTTCAAACATGCGTGGACAATGATTCATATCTTCGCTTCATATAACACAGTTTCTAGCTATATGTTTAGGATCAGTAAGTTTCTGATTCCAGTTTTCTTTACCTGCAGGTGGACAAACGTAGTTCACTCTGGGCTGCGTTGGAGCAACTCAACTGAATAACGATAAGTGTTTGAGCTAAATTTTTTAAGTTTTTAGCTGAAAAAATTAAAAGTCTCGAAGTAAAAAATTATATTTTTAGATCAAGTACTTACCAATATTTTATTGAAATAATTTTTTTCTTGGAACATCAACGTGGAATCCCAAAGTTTGTTCACCCATGTGTGAACAAATCAATACTTAGTAGGTTAGTTCCTGATAATTTTCCAGTTCCAAACCTTCTAATAGAATGAATTGTTTTACGAGCAGTATGTTTATTAAAAAAGACAATGTAGAGTGGGACTTACCCAAGGGTACGAGGGCTAGAATACTACATTGGTCTATTAGCATACAAGTTTGGTTTGGTGAGCTAAAGAGTATCAATTTATTGCATTATCACCTTCAAGTCGTACTACCTTATGTGGTATGATGATTCCTCTTCTCTGTTCCTAATTTTGCCGACTTATTTATGGGATATAGCATCAGGTTACACACATTGATGTCTTCGTCAGACTGAATCGACGAAAACACAGTTCTTAATTTCTGTGCTCCATTTAATCTATTTCGTTTTAGCTTATGTTGTGTCCTGATTGCAACTCACCCTCCCCTCTTCTTCCTCTCCCCCTTTCTAAGTATTGGATAAATAAATCAATAGGCTATGAACTGTTGGTCTCTTCTAGGTTTAGTTGGTTAATGTTAGAAAGGGCTGTGGTATATACAGAGTTGTGATTGTTCTCTGGACACAGATGCCAATTTGGCACTGTTGGTACTTATGGTTGAAGTAATATTGCGCTAAATCAAATGAAGTCACAATGTTAATGAAGATTTTGCCCAATGTTTTTTTCTTTACTGTGGAGACCGTTGAGAGAGAAGATCACATATTCATGAACTGTAAAACTGATCATGATTAGTCAGATTAGAACAAGAAAAAAAGATGAAATAAAACTACACTCCTATGATTGAGTAGACTAAGGAACTTCCATACAAATGTTTGTCTGACTTCATAATCAAATTTTTCCAAGCATACGTAAACGCCTTTTTGACTAACAGGATGTGTTCTTTATAATTCCTAAGGTATATGGTGCAAAACATAAATTACTAAGGTACTTCTCTTACACATACATCTTTGTTCCTTTCTATAGATGCTGCTTCTCCTAATAATTGCGTCCTTCGTGCATTGTGCAGCAGATCTGCCTCCATTCCCTACCATCGAGATCATCTGCCCCCTCTGATTTCTCTTTCCCAATTTTATTAGTCAAGGTAAGTCGTTTTTGCAACTCACTTTCTCCGTTGTAGATCCTTATGAAACCCATTTTTCATATTGTTAAGACTGGTTTAGGACATTTCTCTTCTGTTCTTACAAAGTTTAGAAAAGAATGGTGCATTAATTTTTTTGGGCGAAATTGGATTGCATAATGTAACGTGCATTTGCACTCAACGTTTGTTACCTTTGCTTTGATGGTGAGATGTCATTGCTCCTGTGCATGGACGCGTTCACTCCTCACAACACTCAAGGTATTGTTCATTGCTGCTGCACTCAACCTATTTGGTGAACTCTCTTCTTGTACATATACAATGCAAATTTTACGTATATAGGTAGGACGTTCATGACCGTCAAGTTGGATTTTTATGAACTCGGTTAGTTTCAGACAACGGAATTGCCTGTTAGGGAAGTCTTTTAGACTTCAGATGCGAAACCTACGAATGTGTTCAATGGAACAATTTATGGTTCCTAACCTAGAAGTATTGAACTGCTAAATTTTGCTCAGTTTAAGATTCCAATTGGCATCCCAAATTTGTTTTAGTTACGATCAGGTGTGTTTTTTAGTCTGCATTTTCAATGAAGTTCACAAAATAAGCAGTTTTAATTAGTAAAGTAAGCGTGGATAGATCGGAAAAAATCAACACTTGTCGTTCCAGTTTTTACTCAGATCTATTTTAGTGTTTGTGGGTGTGGCGAAAGGGTATTGTTTGCTAATGCAAAATTATTTGAACCGCGTTTCAGGGACAAGTTTGTTGGACCTAAAGTGAGGCACGGCAAAGTATAGTAGATAGTTTTAAAAACTGTCTTTTTGTCTTCTATGTGTGCATATAGCTTTAAAAATTGTTAGAGAGTTGTCTAAAAATGGTGTTTATTACATTTAGTACAGTTGTCATGCAGTTTGTTTGGAAGTTGTGAAAGAAGTGGAAAAGAAGGGAAAATTAAAAAATTCCCTTCCCATGTTTGGTTGCTAATAAGGAATAGAAGGAGAAAAAATGTGAAGGTAAAATAAGTAGAAAATTTTAAAAATGGGGAGAAGCAAGGGCAAAATTTCATATCTATATATCTATTAATCCTCCTCTCTCCCCTCTATTTTCCCTTCAAAATCAAACAACAAAAAGTATTTCTCTTTTACTTTCCTTTCATTTTCTATACAAAGTCAAACAAAAGAAAATGCTTCACTTTCTTCCGATTTCCTTCTTAATTATTTTCTCTTCCTTTCCATTTCTTTCCACAAGTTCGAAACAAACCCTAAATTTTAGTGTATTGACTTCTAATATGTTTTTTTTCAGGATGGTAGTCATGGCAAGGCATGGGGAATCGCTTATAAATACGGTGATTTCGTTTTTGATTTCTATGAATTATTACATGTAGTCTGCTGATAAACAGAAAGTGAAAAGACGAGAGTTTTTTTATTTTTCTTTCTTATGGTTGTCCATGTTTTCGTTATACCTATCCCTTCCACCGAAATATTCAACCAAAAAAAGTGAAAAAAGAAAGAAAAGAAACATGAAAGGATTAGATGAGAAAATGACTTCCCAAAGCAAATGATTTTGTACTTTCTGAATTCTTGGAATTGAAAACGTTGGTGTCAAGAGTTGATTATGGGAGATGTGAACCTTATGATTATGAAAATTCCTAATGTGCCAAGAGATATATCAAGAACAACACTGCACCTTCTCTTTTTATTTTTGTAGGAGCATATTTTTTGCTAATAAAAGTAAAACCAAGAGAAACATTTTGAGTTGTTCTAGGTTTTGATTTTTGATGCACGACCTATTTGAGTTCCGCAGTAGTTATCTGTTTAAATTTGTGCTATTTGAATCTGTTGAAATCTTTACTTAAATATGCAGAAATTTTTGTTTAAATTTGTGCCACGACTACTTGAATTCCTGTTTAAATATGTTTCGCTATGGCGTGTTCGGCGCGCAAGCTGGTTTGGATCGCAGGTTGGGCGTGGCTATCGGGGACTACATTTTGGACCTCTATGATCGCTTCACACGGAATGTTTGAGGGTTCGATCCTCAAAGGCTTCGATTGCTTCAATTAGGTGGGTCAATTTCCAAGCTTGGTGGACAAACGTAGTTCACTCTCGGCTGCGTTGGAGCAACTCAACTAAATATCGGTTTGATCTAAATTTTTAAGTTTTTAGCCAAAAAAATTAAGAGTCTTGAAGTAAAAAATCACATGTTTAGATCAGGTACTTACCAATATTTGATTGAACTAAATTTTTTTGTGGAACATCAACGTGGAATCTCAAAGTTCGTTAACCCACATGTGAACAAATCAATACTTAATAGGTTAGTTCCTGATAATTTTTCTATTCCAAACCTTCTAATAGAATGAATTGTTTTAGGATTAGTATGTTTGGTAAAAAAGACAATGTAGAGTGGGACTTACCAAAGGGTGCGAGTGCTAGAATACTACACTGGTCCATTATGTATATAGGTTTGGTTAGGTGAACTAAAGAGTATCAATTTATTGCATATCACCTTCAAGTGAAATAGATTTTGTTGCATATAACCTTCAAGTTGTTCCACCTTGTGTGCTATGATTCTTCTTCTAATTATTTGTTCCTAATTTTGCCTATTTATTTATTGGATGTTGCGTCAGGTTACACGCGTTGACGTCTTCGTTGGACCGAATCAACGAAAGCACAGTTCTTAATTCCTTTGCTCCATTTATTCTATTTCGTTGACATCTTCTTGGTTTAGTTGGTTAATATTACAAAGGGCTGTGGTATACATGGAGTTGTGATTGTTGTCTGCAAGCAGATGCCAATTTCGCACTCTTGGTACTTATGGTTTTGTTAGTACTTATCATAGTTCCACTGATTTTTGATTTATTGTGGAGACCGTATGAGAGAGAAGATCACATATTCATCAACTGTAAAACTGATCATGATTAGTCAGATTAGAACATGAAATAAAACTACACTCTTATGATTGAGTAGACTAAGAAACTTCCATACAATTTGTTGCAGTTCATAATCAAATTTTCGCAAGCATATGTAAACTCCTTTTTAACTAACACCATGTGTTCTTTATAATTACTAAGGTATATGGTGCAAAACATAAATTACTAAGGTGCTCCTGTTACACTGACATCTTTGTTCTTTTCTGTGGAAGCTGCTTCTCCTAATAATCGAAAGAGAGTTGACAGAGAAGCCTGCGTTCGCTTTGCTCTTTCACCCACCGAAAATCCTTCATTTCCCACCCACAAGTTTGTTCAGAGTTAATACTTGTTTCACATTCTCTACAAGGAAGTAGTAAAAATCAAGGGGTGCTTGTTGCAGGTCTATGGGAGGCAAGTTTGTTCTTCGAATTGAAGATACTGACTTGGAGAGACCTACGCGTAAATCTGAGGAAGCCGTGTTATGTGATCTCTCTTGGCTCGGTTTAGATTGGGATGAAGGTACATTTTTTCTTTCCTTTTCTCTTATTCTTACTTCTGAAATTACTGAATTTAGTTTGCATTGGTAAAATCGTTAGAAGTGGTATTTGATTTATCATTTATCCATGTCTCAAAAGTTTTTCGTGAATACTGGAGTAAGCGTGCTTGATTTGCCAGGAGTTGTTCGTATTGAATATTTTGTGTTTGGAAATTCATCTCTGTGGAGCCTGTGAGTTTTTCTTTCTTTTATTGCTGTGTTATGGGGTTTCAAACTAGAACAAGCAAGAAGCTGTATTTGTGGGTTTTGGTCTAAGTAGCTCTTAGGTGGGGAGAAAATGGTCGATGTTATCTATACTATTATATAAAGCCAAAACCCAAGTTGGTGTGAACACCTTTTTGCGGCCGGCTCACATTTGTATTTTCCAAAAAAACCCCTTATTGCTGTAAAACTGTAAATTGTAACTCTAGTTTTTGCAGGGATATTTAAGTAAATTACACCCCCAAAAAAACTGTCCTAAAAAACTGCCAACACCCAAGTTGGTGTGAACACCTTTTTGAAGCCGGCTCACATTTGTATTTTCCAAAAGAAACCCTTATTGCTGTAAAACTGTAAATTGTAACTCTACTTTTTGCAGGGGGATATTTAAGTAAATTACACCCCAAGAAAAACTGTCCAAAAAAACTGCCACAAAATTTTCAAAAAAAAACTGCTGTAAACGTGTAAAAAAAACTGTTTTGAATATGTACTAATTAGATGGGAAAGAAGAACGAGAGGGAGAGAGAGAGGGAGAGAGAGGCAATGAAGACGTATGATTCAGAACGAGAAAACCTCTTGGTTCATCTGTTGTTGTTCTTACAAAAGGGATTATGAACATTAGTACTTACACACATTTATTTGTTTTTTAATTTAATTGATCTTCCGGGGGATTGGGTCCTGTAACCCTTAGGAGCAGGAACCAAGCGATTCAAGGCCTTACCTTTTTCTGGACAATGCTGTCCAAACAACGCCGGAGGATGAAGGTGGGGGCGGAGGAGTCTCAAATTACAGCAGCGTGAACTTACATCTTCATTCCCAGGCTTGAAGGTTTTCATATTTCCTCTTTCTGAAAAATCGCGTACCAAAGCAAATGTCAATTTTGATCTCTCGGTGTCGGAATACTCACGAAGGGTTTGTTTAGCATAGAAGCCTTATATGAATAAGTGGACAGTAATCGACTCTTCAATGGTGGAAAAATTTAAGATTAATATTTTCGTTTGATATATATCTTTTGTTTAATTTTATTTAGGGAACCATGTCGTAATTTATTTCTTCTTTTCTATTCTAACTTAGTTTATGTAATCAGGACCGACGAGGGCGAATTGCACGGGTTTTCGTATGTTCAGTGTAAAGTACCACGATGAAGAACATAAGGCTGTTGAGGCTTATGGTATTTCTCTCATAGCCTCCCTGTTAATTTGTACAATTCGTACTCGAGACCTATCTAATCACTTTATATTTCAATGCTTCAATATTAGGAACACCCCTACTAGAGTGAACATTTTGGTGCTTCACACTAGAAACATGCCACCAATTACCAATTTTAGAAGTTAATATTTTGTACTATTGTGCAATTACATTATGTCTTCATCGTTGTGTAATTGTATTCTGGCTCATACTTTCCATATAACTTAATTTTGTTTAATTTTAACGAGCACACACATTGCATGGGCATTAACCGCTGGTATAGAAAGGGGCTACCCTTTTTTTGGTGCGAAGCTTTGTCACAAAAAAATTTTCCTTTACGGCCACTATTTCAAAAAAATTACATAATTTTTAATTTATTACTATATAACTACCAAGGTAAAAAAAAGTAAAATAATATTATATAGATAACTGCCTCACAACCTTCCCACTCCATTTGCCACTACTTTACCCATTTTCGTTGGCTTTCATTTGTACTTCAACCAATCCCTTTTTCCGTTTG
Organism: Arctostaphylos glauca; assembly: GCA_019985065.2. Taxonomy (NCBI): domain Eukaryota; kingdom Viridiplantae; phylum Streptophyta; class Magnoliopsida; order Ericales; family Ericaceae; genus Arctostaphylos; species Arctostaphylos glauca. Next base: position 320,206 of record JAHSPW020000021.1, read on the forward strand.
CTTGCGCTGTAGGTGCATAACCTCCCCCCGCTCCATTCACCACTAATTTGCACATTTCCGATTTTCTATTGGCCTCCATTTCTGCTTCAAGAGTGTTGAATGGTGACAACCGCAGTTCTAAGCAAAGTCTGCAAAAATCTTTCGGGTCTTCTTCACGAAACGGTAAGTGATTGCAAAGACAAGTACATTGTTTTATTAGGAGACGTCAAAAGGAACATGATTTGTAGCATGTAAAGTCACAATTAAATTTGCTTTTTTTGGATTTCATTTATTGTCTCAGGAAATAACTCATTTTTGAATCTATTGAACGTAAGTGCGTGCCCAAATATTTTCTTATAGTTTTCTTCTTCGTCTGCACCTTTTCGTTTTCTTTTGTCATTTCTCTACGTTTGTCAATTTTTTGGTTTTCCTATTTTTGAATTTTTGTTTCAGTTTATGTTTTTCGTTTTCGTATTTTTGTTTTCAATTTTTTGTTTTCTTGTTTTTGAATTTTCGATTTCTGTTTATGTTTTCCGTTTTCTGTATTCCGTTTTCATATTCTGCATTCTTTTACTTCTCTATTTCTTGCGAATGGTCATGTAACTACCAACTAAGATCCAATATCATTAGTCCCGTGATATATTGGGTTGCGTGCGCAATTCAAACTCTACAAACTTCTACACAGAGTCTACATTAAATTAAAGAATTCAGAAATCTAACACACAAAAAAATTCTTTCGTTTGTCTTATTTCTCCACGTTGTCGTAACATGTCACTAATTCAACATCTTCCTCATTTTTTTTTGATAGGCCGTTTTTGTGAATGTTTAAACTCCCGAAAGGTACTCATTAAAGTTATTTATTGGTTCATGATTTGTTTTACATTCGCTTTACTTAGCATAAAGTTATTTACAATCTATAATACATTTCACAGCAGTGTGGGTCCCACACATTTCGAATCCAACGGCTACGGTTGATTCAATTCAACGATTGAGATTGAAACACATTTTCACAACGGCGGCCAGGATCAATTTGATCCAACGGTTGAGGTCTATCTTCATTGGCGTGCTAAATGTGTGCCTTGGGGTGTGTGTTCGAACCATCTCAGACCAGATGGAAGTCCCTATCAGTTTGTTTCTGTCTTCTCCATGGAATTCCCCAAACCCTCTCTCCCTCCCTCGCTCGCACATTGTTTGAATAAGAAGGCGAAGCGGTAAGCTCCTAAACCAAATCCCTTCAACATCCTCGCGAAGAAGATCTAGGGCAAAGAACGCCACATCGGCCTTGCTCCCTCCAAGTTAGACCAATTTAGTTCGACTTCATTAGTGCTAGAATTCAAAGTAGTCTGTTATGGCTGCGTGGCCCGTTATGCGCACATACTTACGTAATTGGATAATTTTATTCTTATAAGCTGCGCTGTGGTGCCCCTTATTCTGGGTTTTGAAGATGCTGGAGACTTCACTGTGACGGAAAGGTTGAAGGCAATATACATGGAAATCTGCTGTTCTATTTAATTGTTTCATTTGTTGATCTTTTTGGACTTGTGCTCCTTATTACTATGCACAAACATTGGTTAGTTCCTCGTCTTCTAAGCTTCTGTACTTCAACGAATAGTAAATATTGAGATTTTTTATGGACCTTCGTTTTCACAAGCTTTTTTTTTTTGCCGTGTCTCTATCTATGCAAATTACATAGGCAGTATTAAATATTAAACTATATATATTCTTCTGATATTGTTCAATGGGATGAAGATCGTCCATTAAACTAATGTAAAGGGAAAGGTCCATTACACTGACAAGATGTTGTCAGCTCAAATTGTGACTAAAATCACGATTTAGACGAATCCACATGAATCAGTTTAGTAGGATTTCAAATGTGGGAGAAACAATTGCAGTGTAATAGATCTCTCCCTTTACGATGATGACGCATCATCAGGATGTTTTTGTTCCTGAGCTGATCACGAGCTTACATCTTTACCATAATGATGCATCATCACGATTTGCAGTGTAATAGACCTCTCTATTGCATTACTTTAATGGAGAGGATCTTTACGCTTTACTACCTATGGAAATGCCTTCTATGACTCAACTAGCCTTTATTTTTAAAATTTTTGCAGGGCGTAGAAGGGTCACTACATGGTATCTAATGCTAAGTTAGTTGTTGATTTGATAGAATCTTCATCCGGGTTTCTTTTTTTTTTTTTTTATTTCATTTGAATGGTGGATTGGAATTAAGAAATTCAGAGGTGGAACAACCCACAACATCAGCTGCAAAATATTCGTCGAAGCAACCTTTTGTCACAGGTAAGTGGTGCATGAGATCGTTTGTGATATTTTTAAAGTTGGAGTTTTTTATTCTTACATGTGGATAGAATGCTTTCAATTTCAGAGATGTTAATAATATTCTGAAAGGAATCATTATATTAAACTCTTGCTTCTCATGGAAGATGTATTTTGAATGGGGGGTGTTTTACTGATTTGGGTATTTTATTGGATTTCAATGATTTTTCGTTTTTTTTGTTTTTATTGTATGTGTCCTTCTTTGAGACAGAGTTTTTGTCTTTTATAGCACAAATGCATGTTTCAATTTGATGAAATTGCATGATTTTTTATATTTTTTTCGACGTCCAGTTTTTGTGTGCTGTATGTTCGATATAGTATTCTTATTAATGCGTGTCAATTTTTTTGGCATTTCACGAATTTTTTCCCAACATGGAGTGATCTATTCGTCGGTGTGCTTGAACCTTTCAGATCTGCACGGTTCATGTGAACTGCATTAGCGGCAGTGTCGGTGCTCAGGAGTTTCTGCACGATTTCTAGCCGCAGTTGTGAGTTCTTACGCTTCTAATGATTTTTTGGGTACTCCATCTGCTTTTATCTCTTAGGGTTCGGATTCAGGTTTTTGTTCTTTCAATTCGTCAATAATTTTTTGTTTTCCTATTTATATGCTCTCTGTTAGGTTAGTACTGATTGTTGTTTTTTATCAACTTTATTTGTTAGGTTTGCTAATATTTTACCCTTTTTTTCCCTCTAGCTTCATCAATTTTTGGAAGCTCTATGACATCCAAAGCCTTAACAAAAACAAAGGGTTTGATTCCTGTTTGAAAATGGGACCTAGGCTGGAATGGGTTTGATTCCTATTTTTTCAATCTTGACTTTCCCAAATCAAATACAAGACGACTTGGATGATTCCTGTATATTTTTACTTGATTTCGCTAAGGAGATCATCCGAGGATTGACCAAAGGTTCCACAGTTTTTTGACTCAGATTTCACAATTTCTTAATATTCATGTTTTTGTTGAATCGATTTGACCAAGGATGATTCCAACCTTGGATGCACATCCCAACTATTTGAGGTCTGTAGTAGTAATATGTTTAAATCTTTGCTATTCGAATCTATTTAAATTTTGTTTAAATCTGCAGAATTTGTTTAAATCTGTTCTGCAGCTATATTCCTGGTTCAATCTGTTTCGCTATGGTGTGTTGAGCGCCCATCCAGGTTTGGAACGGAGGTTGGGTGTGGCTATTGGGGACTACGTGTTGGACCTCTATGATCGCTTCACATGGGATGTTTGATGGTTCGATCGTCAAAGGCTTCGATTGCTTCAATTCGGTGGGTCAACTTCCATGCTTTGTTTCTTTGTTAAATAGAATGAGAGTTACAAGATTATTTTTTTTCTTCAATTGAACTTTAATTAGACGCTGTACCATTAATGCTGAATTGGAGAAGCAATGGAAGGGGATTATTTCCAAAATCAACCCATGCGCTACCGATTGCGAGACAGGACAAGATTGTTTCCAAAATCAATGAAATTCATCTAGTTGGCCCTTCTCTTTATTTTAGATGCTTTGAAGGCTTCACATACATTTATTTTTGATTTTGATGACCTCACAACTAATTAAATCTATTTCACATATAATTCACAACTGTGTAGTGTGCACTTTTGTTGCCAAGGAGGTTGACTGCATCCCTCCCACCTCTACCTCGGAAGGGTGGTCTTTGATTTGGACTCAAAATTTGAACTACTACTACTTTTAGCTGATTAATATGGGTTCAAATTCACTTTTCTCAGAAGGGTGGTCTTTGATTTGGATTCAAAATTTGAACTACCTCTCTACCTCATTAACATTGGGGTCAAATTGACTTCATATGTCCGGTTAGTACATCCCTCCTCCCTCCATCTTGGTGCAATTTTAGCGATTTCTTTATGGTGTGATTTTAGGCATGTCAGTCTGCTACGATTATGTTTTTGCATTTTTTCGTTAGTTGAATTTCGTTGGTAGTGCCGTAGGCACGGATAATACGCTAGTCGTACAACTCTATATAAGAAATCAATCTAGGATTTACACGGAAGAATTTCGGAAAGAACAGATTCGTCGTCCACGCTACCCTTACCATATCTAATTATCAAAGGTTGAAGCTTTTTTTTTTTTTTATCTCCCTTAATTTGGTGATTTTGGGGTTCTTATGTTATTTTTCATTTAATTTTTTGCTGGGCTTTTTGGTTGTCTTTGTTTTAGGACGACAGATTCGTAGTTAGGTTTTGCTGGGCTGTCAAGAGGAGTGTTGCTGAGTTTGGGGGAACTTTGGAACTTCGACCTAAGAGACTGATAATGCGAAATTTCGACTCTATTTTTTGTTCCGAAGGTAAAGTCCTTCTATGTTTGATATTCGTGATTAATATTAACCGTGTAGTATTTTGTTGGAAGTGGCTGTACAAAATCTTTCTACCTATTTGAAGTGCATTCTACATGTTGATAAAATGTAGAATGCGAGTTAGCATTGGTATTTTTGTTTCTTTGAAGAATTTCTGGGGCTGTTAGTTTAGAATCATTGGAACTAAGCTTAAATCTTCATATGAGATATAGTGTAATCAGTAAGTTTTATTGCTGTATTGCTACATGATTAGGATCAGTAAGTTTCTTGCTGTATTGCTACATGGTTAGGATCAGTAAGTTTCCGATTCCAAACAAGCATGGACAGTGATTCATATTTTCGCTTCATATAACACAGTTTCTAGCCATATGTTTAGGATCAGTAAGTTTCTGATTCCAGTTTTCTTTACCTGCAGGTGGACAAATGTAGTTCACTCTGGGCTGCGTTGGAGCAACTCAACTGAATAACGATAAGTGTTTGAGCTAAATTTAAGTTTTTAGCTGAAAAAATTAAAAGTCTCGAAGTAAAAAAATTATATTTTTAGATCAAGAACTTACCAATATTTTATTGAACTAGTTTTTTTCTTGGAACATCAACGTTGAATCCCAAAGTTTGTTCACTCACGTGTGAACAAATCAGTACTTAGTAGGTTAGTTCTTGATAATTTTCCAGTTCCAAACCTTCTAATAGAATGAATTGTTTTAGGATCAGTATGTTTATTAAAAAATACAATGTAGAGTGGGACTTACCCAAGGGTACGAGCACTAGAATACTACATTGGTCAATTAGTATACAAGTTTGGTTAGGTGAGCTAAAGAGTATCAATTTATTGCATTATCACCTTCAAGTCGTACTACCTTATGTGGTATGATGATTCCTCTTCTCTGTTCCTAATTTTGCCGACTTATTTATTGGATATAGCATCAGGTTACACACATTGATGTCTTCGTCAGACCGAATCGACGAAAACACAGTTCTTAATTTCTGTGCTCCATTTAATCTATTTCGTTTTAGCTTATGTTGTGTCCTTATTGCAACTCACCCTCCCCTCTTCTTCCTCTTCCCCTTTCTAGGTATTGGAAAAATAAATCAATAGGCTATGAACTGTTGGTCTCTTCTAGGTTTAGTTGGTTAATGTTAGAAAGGGCTGTGGTATATATAGAGTTGTGATTGTTGTCTGGACACAGATGCCAATTTGGCACTATTGATACGTATGGTTGAAGTAATATTGCGCTAAATCAAATGAAGTCACAATGTTAATGAAGATTTTGTCCACTGTTTTTTGCTTTACTATGGAGACCGTATCAGAGAGAAGATCACATATTCATGAACTGTAAAACTGATCATGATTAGTCAGATTAGAACATGAAAAAAAGATGGAATAAAACTACACTCCTATGATACAGTAGACTAAGGAACTTCCATACAAGTGTTTGTCTGACTTCATAATCAAATTTATTGCAGTTCATAATCAAATTTTTCCAAGCATACGTAATCGCCTTTTTGACTAACAGGATGTGTTCTTTATAATTCCTAAGGTATATGGTGCAAAACATAAATTACTAAGGTACTTCTCTTGCACAGACATCTTTGTTCCTTTCTATAGAAGCTGCTTCTCCTAATAATTGCGTCCTTCGTGCATTGGGCAGCAGATCTGGCTCAATTACCTGCCATCGAGATCATCTGCCCCCTCCGATTTCTCTTTCCCAATTTTATTAGTCAAGGTAAGTCGTTTTTGCGACTCACTTTCTCCGTTGTGGATCCTTACGAAACCCATTTTTCATATTGTTAAGACTGGTTTAGGACATTTCTCTTTTGTTCTTACAAAGTTTAGAAAAGAATGGTGCATTCATTTTTCCGGGCGAAAGTGGATTGCATAATGTAACGTGCATTGGCGCTCAACGTTTGTTACCTTTGCTTTGATGGTGAGAAGTCATTGCTCCTGTGTATGGACTCGTTCACTCCTCACTACACTCAAGGTGTTGTTCATTGCTGCTGCGCTCAACCTATTTGGTGAATTCTCTTCTTGTACATATAGAATGCAAATTTTACGTAAATAGGTAGCACGTTCATGACCGTCAAGTTGGATTTTTATGAACTTCGGTTAGTTTCAGACAACGGAATTGCCTGTTAGGGAAGTCTTTTAGACTTCAGATGCAATACCTACGAATGTGTTCAATGGACCAATTTATGGTTCCTAACCTAGAAGTATTGAACTGCTAAATTTTGCTCAGTTTAAGATTTCAATTGGCGTCCCAAATTTGTTTTAGTTACGATCAGGTGTGTTTTTTAGTCTACATTTTCAATGAAATTCACAAAATAAGCAGTTTTAATTAGTAAAGTAAGCGTGGATAGATCGGAAAAAATCAACACTTGTCGTTCCAGTTTTTACTCAGATCTATTTTAGTGTTTGTGGGTGTGGCGAAAGGGTATTGTTTGCTGATGCAAAATTATTTGAACCGCGTTTCAGGGACAAGTTTGTTGGACTTAAAGTGAGGCACGGCAAAGTATAGTAGATAGTTTTAAAAATTGTTTTTTTGTCTTCTATGTGTGCATATAGCTTTAAAAATTGTTAGAGAGTTGTCTAAAAATGGTGTTTATTACATTTAGTACAGTTTTCATGCAGTTTGTTTGGAAGTTGTGACAGAAGTGGAAAAGAAGGGAAAATTAAAAAAATTCCCTTCCCTTGTTTGGTTGCTAATAAGAAATAGAAGGAGAAAAAATGCGAAGGTAAAATAAGTAGAAAATTTTAAAAATGGGGAGAAGCAAGGGCAAAATTTCATATCTATATATCTACTAATCCTCCTCTCTCCCCTCTATTTTCCCTTCAAAATCAAACAACAAAAAATATTTCTCTTTTACTTTCCTTTCATTTTCTATACATAGTCAAACAAAAGAAAATGCTTCACTTTCTTCCGATTTCCTTTTAATTTCCTTCTTAATTATTTTCTCTTCCTTTCCATTTCTTTCCACAAGTTCGAAACAAACCCTAAATTTTAGTGTATTGACTTCTAATATGTTTTTTTCAGGATGGTAGTCATGGCAAGGCATGGGGAATCGCTTATAAATACGGTGAGTTTCGTTTTTGATTTCTGTGATTTATTACATGAAGTTTGCTGATAAACAGAAAGTACTGAAAAAACGAGAGATTTTTTATTTTTCTTTCTTATGGTTGTCCATGTTTTCGGTATCCCTATCCCTTCCACCGAAATATTCAACCAAAAAAAGTGAAAAAAGAAAGAAAAGAAACATGAAAGGATGGGAGGAGAAAATGATTGCCCAAAGCAAATGATTTTGTACTTTCTGAATTCTTGGAATTGAAAACGTAGGTGTCAAGAGTTGATTATGGGAGAGGTGAACCTTATGATTATGAAAATTCCTAATGTGCCAAGAGATATATCAAGAACAACACTGCACCTTCTCTTTTTATTTTTGTAGGAGCATATTTTCTGCCAATAAAAGTAAAATCAAGAGAAACATTTTGAGTTGTTCTAGGGTTTGATTTCTGATGTAGATCCGAGCTATTTGAGTTCCGCAGTAGTTATCTGTTTAAATCTCTATTTTAATATGCAGAAATTCGTTTAAATTTGTGCCACAACTATTTGAATTCCTGTTTAAATATGTTTCGCTATGGTGTGTTCGGAGTGCAACCTGGTTTGGATCGCAGGTTGGGCGTGGCTATCGGGGACTACATGTTGGACCTCTATGATCGCTTCACACGGAATGTTGGAGGGTTCGATCCTCAAAGGCTTCGATTGCTTCAATTAGGTGGGTCAATTTCCAAGCTTGGTGGACAAACGTAGTTCACTCTCGGCTGCGTTGGAGCAACTCAACTAAATATCGGTATGTGTTTGATCTAAATTTTTATGTTTTTAGGCGAAAAAATTAAGAGTCTTGAAGTAAAAAATCATATGTTTAGATCAGGTACTTACCAATATTTGATTGAACTAATTTTTTTGTGGAATCTCAAAGTTCGTTCACCCATGTGTGAACAAATCAATACTTAATAGGTTAGTTCCCGATAATTTTTCGATTCCAAACCTTCTAATAGAATGAATTGTTTTAGGATCAGTATGTTTGGTAAAAAAGACAATGTAGAGTGGGACTTACAAAAGGGTGCGAGTGCTAGAATACTACACTGGTCCATTATGTATATAGGTTTGGTGAGGTGAACTAAAGAGTATCAATTTATTGCATATCACCTTCAAGTGAATTAGATGTTTGTTGCATATAACCTTCAAGTTGTTCCAACTTGTGTGCTATGATTCTTCTTCTTATTTGTTCCTAATTTTCCCTATTTATTTATCGGATGTTGCGTCAAGTTACACACATTGATGTCTTCGTTGGACTGAATCGAGGAAAGCACAGTTCTTAATTTCTTTGCTCCATATAATCTATTTCGTTGATCTCTTATGGGTTTAGTTGGTTAATGTTACAAAGCGCTGTGGTATACATGGAGTTGTGATTGTTGTCTGGAAGCAGATGCCAATTTCGCACTCTTGGTACTTATGGTTGTACTAATATGATAAATCAAACGAAGTCACATTGTTGGTGAAGGTTTTGTTAGTACTTATCATAGTTCCACTGATTTTTGATTTATTGTGGAGACCGTATGAGAGAGAAGATCACATATTCATCAACTGTAAAACTGATCATGATTAGTCAGATTAGGACTTGAAAAAAACATGAAATAAAACTGCACTACCATGATTGAGTAGACTAAGGAACTTCCATACAATTTGTTGCAATTCATAATCAAATTTTCGCAAGCATATGTAAACTCCTTTTTGACTAACACCATGTGTTCTTTATAATTACTAAGGTATATGGTGGAAAACATAAATTACTAAGGTGCTGCTGTTACACTGACATCTTTGTTCTTTTCTGTGGAAGCAGCTTCTCCTAATAATCGAAAGAGAGTTGATAGAGAAGCCTGCATTCACTTTGCTCTTTCACCCGCCGAAAATCCTTTATTTCCCACCCACAAGTTTGTTCAGAGTTAATACTTGTTCCACATTCTCTACAAGGAAGAAGTAAAAATCAAGGGGTGGTTGTTGCAGGTCTATGGGAGGCAAGTTTATTCTTCAAATTGAAGATACTGACTTGGAGAGACCTACGCGTAAATCTGAGGAAGCCGTGTTATGTGATCTCTCTTGGCTCGGTTTTGACTGGGATGAAGGTACATTTTTTCTTTCCTTTTCTCTTATTTTTGCTTCTGAAATTACTGAATTTAGTTTGCATTGGTAAAATCGTTAGAAGTGGTATCTGATTTATCATTTATCCATGTCTCAAATGTTTTGCATTCGAGTCTAATTATTGGTGCGTTTTTGAAAGGGTTTTCCTGTTTCAGCAATATGTATGGGTTTTACCATTGCTTCTACCGCTACATAAGGGTTTTAACACTGCCACTGCCACTACCACTACAACCGCCACTATCGCAATATGTAAGAAATTTCAGCATGTTTTATCCTGTTTTTGTGGGACGTGAAGAACGAAGCTTTTGAGGTTCATGAAATGGTGAACTATCCCCATCATGAAAAGGTCAAATAGTTTATTGTGGTGATATGTGTTGTGCTATTGTTGCGTTTGCTCTGGTGAATCCTTATTAAGATTATTATTTTTTGTTTAACAGGTTCTTCGTGGCATGTTTAAAATACACTTCTTCTTTACCACTTCATCTTTTCTACATTGGTTTACCAACTTGGGTTGTTGACAATTGCCACTTCAGCTTGGTGCCTGAAGGTTAATTTGATGATCCAATTATTTAGGCATAATCTCGATTTTATTTCTCTATTTTTGTTACCGATAACCTGGGATTGTTGTTTCTGTTAGAATATTAGATTAAAGTAATGAGTTTAGTCTCACATTGCTTACAAGAGAAAACATGTAGTCTATGTACTTAATATAAATAAAGCTCGTGTGTTAGGATGCTAATTATCCAATACACTTTTGTCTCTCTTTCAGTTTCTTTTCCATCTCGCTAACATGGTATCAGAGCGAGTTCTCATTTCACCATAACTCCAAACCAAGCCACCATAAACCCTAACCCTAACCCAAACCAAGCCACCATAAATCCTAACCCTAACCCTAACTAACCCTAACCCTTTTTCAACCCTAACCCTAAACCAATAGCCGCCGCCGCCAGTTGCTGCCCAGTGCTGCTGTCGCCACCCCAGACCATTGCCCGCCGCCCCAGACCGCTGCCCAGTGTTGCTGCCGCCACCTCAATACCCAAGAAATATTGTAATTTTTCCAAGTCTTTGGTATGGAACTGACGCTGTAGAAACAATTTCAGATCATGAATGCCTTTCTTATTATCACCTGTAATAATAATGTCGTCTACATAGACAATCAACAGTATTCTCCCTTGGTCAAATGCGAGAGAGAAGATAGAATGATCAGAATGACAGCGTTTCATACCAAACCTAATGACAACATCACTGAACTTGCCAAACCAAGCACTCGAAGATTGTTTTAGCCCATATAGAGCTTTCCAAAGGCGACATACATGTGAGGACTCCCCCTGAGGAACAAATCCAGGTGGTTGCTCCATATAAACTTCCTCGGCCAGGTCGCAATGTAAGAAGGCATTTTTGATATCCGACTGGAAAAGGGGCCAGCCAAGATCGGCTGCAAGAGAGATAAGAAGACGAACGGAGCCGAGCTTGGCAACTGGGTAGAAAGTTTCGGCATAGTCGACACTATAGGTCTGAGCATAACCCTTGGCCACAAGACGAGCTTTATAGCGCTCAATCGTCTCATTAGGATGAAATTTAATAGTAAACACCCAGAGACACCCAACAGTAGACTTACCAGGCGGAAGAGGACCAATGTCCAAGTATGGTTGGTGTGAAGAGCAGTCATTTCCTCCTCCATAGCTATCTGCCACTCAGAAATAGACAGGGCCTCCTGAACAGTGTTAGGAACAAAAATAGAGGAAACAGAACAAGAAAAAGCACGCAAAGAGGGTGAAAGATGATCAGAAGAAACAAACTGAGCCAGAGGGTGAGAAGTAGTACAAGAACGAATACCTTTGCGAAGTGCAATGGGCAAGGAAGCGGGAGACGGAGGGGCCGGAGAAGGAGACGGCGGTGGAGACAGATCTCGAGGCGGAGGAGAGGAGTTAGCAACTGGTGGAAGCGGAGTCGGAGAACTTTTGGAACGGCGAGTATAGACCTGTAAAGGTGGGGGTGGAAGGGGTCCAATAGGGGCATGGGAACAGGGGGTGCCTCAGAAGAGGAAGAAGAACCTGCAAAATAAGAGACAGACTCATGGAAAGTAACATCGGCACAAATAAACTAACGGCGAAGGGTGGGTCAATAACATTTGTAGCCTTTTTAAGTGCGGGAATAACCCAAAAACACACGCTTGGATGAACGGGCATCAAGTTTATCCCGACTGAGATCCAGGATATGAACATAACAGGTGCATCCAAAAACCCGAGGGAGAATTGGATAAAGTGGGCGAGTAGGATAAAGTAAAGTATATGGGATTTGGCCATCTAAGACAGGAGACGGCATTCGATTAATGAGAAAACCGGCAGTTAGGACGACACCACTCCAATAAGATTTGGGAACTTGGATGTGCAACAAAAGAGCACGAGTGACATTCAATACGTGACCCAGTTTGCGTTCGGCAACTCCATTTTGCTTGGAGTGTGAGCGCAAGAGGACTGGTGTAAGATCCCATGTGCATCCAAAAACTGTGATAAAGATTGACGAAAATCAGATCGAAACAAGCGAATAAGCATACCAAATTGTGTTTTTATTTCCTCATAAAATGATTTAAAAATAGAGTACAACTTAGTCCGGTGTTGCATAAGATAAATATAAGTAGCACAAGAATAATCATCAACAAATATCACAAAATACTGAAAATGAGAACGTGAGGGGACCCGCATAGGACGCCAAATATCTAAATGAATTAAATGGAAAGGACTCGACACATGACGTTCTTCTCATGGAGAGAAAGAAACACGACGATACTTACTCAAGTCACAAGTTTCACAAGGAAGTGACTCAACACTATGACATGAAGGGACCAGCTGTTTAAGGGTGGAAAGCGACGGATGGCCAAGACGATAGTGGTGTTGGTAAGGTGAAATCGTGGATTGAAATGCAACAGAGGGAGACGGCTCGCCATCCAAAAAGTAGTATAGACCACCCGTTCAACACCGCCACCAATCTTCGTCCTCGTTCGAAGATCCGGAAAGATACACGAATCAGGAAAAAAAGTGATTGAGCAGTTTAAAGATTTGGTAATTTTACTCACAGACATAAGACTAAAAGGAAAGCGAGGAACATGTAAAACAGAGTCTAAATAAAGAGAAATTTAAAGTGACCGAACCCAAACCAGCAATAGGAGTAGTAGAGCCATCGGCTAAAGTGACACGAGAAGATGTCCCAGAGGGACGACAATTAGACAAGGTAGTAGGAGCACCAGTCATATGATCAGAAGCCCAGAGTCAATGACCTACGGAGATTTGGAAGCAAGATAGGCAGAAGGTGGACCTGTCTGAGCAAGCGTAGCAATGGAGGTGAAATTTTGAGCAGACTGATATTGCTGAAATTGCTGATACTCTTCCTCTGGAATAGTAACTACACGAGGAGCGGTACTGGAAGAATACTGTATATTTGCGTCCTAAAAAACTGTGACCTGGTGAGCAGAAGGGCGACCATGGAGATCCCAACAATAGTCAATGATATGATTATCAGCATTGCACCAAGTGCAATGACGAGACCCCCGGCCACGGCCACAACCACGGCATCTAGGGGAGCGACCGCCACGGACGGAGTCGCGACTAGAACTGCGGCCCGAAATACGGTTGAACCCTCCTCGGCTTGAATTACGAATGATATTACCACGGCTGACTACCCCTGACTGCAAGTCACCACGGGTATAACCATCACGGGAAACTATAGTATCTAAAGTGGAGCGGTCGGATGAAACTGAGAACCAGAAGTGGAACCAATGTCAGAGATGGTGCCCTGATGGATACAACCGAAGACGTCACCAAGAGAGGGTAATGTCCAGTCACCTAGAAGCTGGGAACGGACAGAATCATAGGCAAGAGGCAAACTGGAGAGAAAACGAGCAACAAAGAGAGACTAGCGTTGGCGCTCCATAACCTGAATATCGGCAGAAATAGGCTCAGCAATCTTGAGCTCCTCACAAAGTCCACAAAACCGAGCATAATGAGATTCCAACGTTTGGCCAGCCATGGTCAAAGAGAAAAACGATTGATGAAGATCATAGGTCCGTCGAAAATTATTAATCCCAGGATAGAGCTTCTGAGTTTGTTTCCAGACGTGCTTGGCGGTCGGTAAAAACATCAAAGGACCACTAATACGAGATTCCATATTATTCCATAAGTCAGTACGAATACGAGCATCTTAAGATTTCCAGGCCGGAAACAATGGACTTGTTTTGAGAGGAGGATCATCAGTAAGCCACTGGGAGGCTGTTCTAAGAATTGTGAGGTATCTGAAGGCCCATCCGGGAAGTGGTCTATTTTATCGCACTAGTGGGCACTTGCGAGTTGAGGCCTTCACTGACTCTGATTGGGCAGGAAGCCCAACCGATAGGAGATCTACTACAAGATATTGTATCTTCCTCGGTGGAAATCTTATCAATTGGAAAAATAAAAAGCAGACAGTAGTGGCGCGATCTAGTACCGAGGTCGAATATAGAGCCACGACTCCCACGACTTGTAAGATTTTATGGATATGTTCATTCCTTGAGGAAATTGGGTTTCCAGTCTAGTTGCCTGTAAATCTGTATTTTGATAATCGAGCTGCTATTCACATAGCCTCCAATCCAGTTTTCTATGAGAGAACTAAATACATCGAAGTAGATTGTCATCTTGTTCGAGAGAAATTAACCAGTGGTGTTATTGCTACTACTTTTGTATCTACCAATTCCCAGTTAGCCGTTATGTTTGCTAAGCTGTTGTTCAAACCACGGCTGGAGTTACTTTGTGACAAGCTGAGACTTCTTGATATCTATTCTCCAGCTTGAGGGGTGTTGGTTAAGTTCGTGCGCAATAAAATAGGAATGATTTCTGTTTTTCTTTGTTGTTTCCTAGTTGCACGTGTAGTGCAAAATCCATGCAGTAGTTGGTTGCATAATAGTAGGAGTTTGTTAGGATAGGAACGTGGGTTAGTTGAACGTGGGTTTGTTGTTTCCTAATTGCATGTGTTCTGTTAGTTAGCTACAGGAGATGTAGGAGTTAGTTTAGGAATCCACTCCCTTGCATGGGAACGTGGGTGTTTTCTTTGTGCATGTTTTTTTTTTTTTTTCGTCTATAAATATGAGGAGATAGCATCCAAAAGCTGTGTGAGTTACACAGAAAAAACAAAGAGTGTTTTTTTCTTACCAGTATATTTTTCTTTTTTCTCCAACAATTGGTATCAGAGCGGTTATTGTATGCCCAAATATCCCCGGTTCAACACCATGTCCATTGTCACCGGAGGAGAAGGTTCTCGAGTCGGCGGCGGCGAGCGGGATACACTTCGATATGTGTATCCGCAGCTTACCACGTCGAATTACACTTGCTGGAAGATTCGAGTCAAGGCAATGATGGAGGACCAGGAGGTCTGGGAGGCGATCGAGCCGACGGCCGGGGAGGTCGTCAATGTCAAGAAGGATAAGAAGGCGAAATCCCATCTTATCCAATGCCTACCAGAGGACCTTCTCATGCAGGTGGCAATGAAGAACACGGCAAAGGAGATATGGGACTGCCTCACGACGAGGTTCGTCGGCGCCGATCGCGTTAGAGATGCGCGATTACAGACGTTGAAGAGTGACTTCGACGGATGCGCATGAAGGAGGACGAGTCTGTGGATCAGTACGCCGGGAGACTGTCGGCCATGACGGTCAGGTACAGTAGCCTGGGTGGTTCTCTGGGTGATGCTGCACTCGTAAAAAAACTGTTCGACACGGTTCCTGAGCGCTTCATCACCGTCATCGAGCAGTTCTATGATCTTTCCACCCTAGCATTTGAGGAGGCAGTGGGCCGACTCAAGGCGTTCGAGGAGCGAACGCGTCGTCCCACAAGGGGCACGACCGGAGATCGACAACTTCTCTACACTCAGGCGGAGTGGGAGGCACGGCAGAAGAAGATGGGTGGCGAAAGCTCCGGCAAGGGAAAGATACCGGAGGCAAGAAGAGGCCGTGGCCGTGGCCGTGGCACAGGCCAAGGGCGCGGCGGGCGCTCCGGTGGACGTGGGAACTCAACGGGGAAGGAAGTGACAGATGGTGGCTCACGGGATTACAGCAATATTCAGTGTTTCAACTGCCATAATTTCGGTCACTTCGCCAACAAGTGCAAGGAGCCGAGAAAGGTGGAAGAGGCACATCATGCCCGCATGGATACGATGGAGCAGGCACTTTTGCTCGCGGTGTCGGAGGAGCTGATGCCGCTCGAGCAAGTGGAAGAGAAGCAGCCGGAGACCTTGTTACTGGTGGAGGACAATGTTTTTCCCGAGTTGTACCTCACGGGAAAAGACATAACCACCGGGAACACATGGTATCTTGACAACGAGGCCAGCAACCACATGTCTGGTGACCGGGAGAAATTTCAGGAGCTGGACGAAGCAATTACCGGCAAGGTGAAGTTTGGTGACGGGTCCGCAGTACAGATTATGGGTAAGGGCTCAATTTTGTTTGAATGTAAGAATGGAGATCAGTGGGCTCTTAAAAACGTCTACTATATTCCAAGGCTGTGTAGCAACCTTATTAGCCTTGGACAAATGACTGAGGTCGGCTACCGTGTGGTTATGGACGAAGACAAGTTGGAGGTGCTTGAGAAACGATCGGGGCAGTTACTCATGAAAGTAACTCGGTCTTCAAACAGGCTATACCATATGGAGTTGACAAGGGCGAGTCCGGTTTGCTTGCTCACAAAAATGGAGGATCCGGCATGGCTTTGGCATGGTCGTCTAGGTCATCTCAACTTCAAAGCTTTGAAATTTCTCGTTGACAAGAACATGGTGGCAGGAGTGCCATTAATCACGCATCCGAACCAATTATGCCACGGATGCTTGGTGGGAAAACAAACGCGGGGAGCATTCCCGCAAAAGACGCCGCATCGGGCAAAGGAGTGTCTAGAGCTGGTTCATGTCGACCTTTGTGGGCCAATTACCCCATCGACAAGTGGAGGTAATAAGTACTTTATGTTATTCGTTGATGATTATTCGAGATGGATACATGTGTGTTTTTTGAAGAATAAGGACGAAGCATGTGCGGAATTTGTGAAGTTCAAGGCCTTAGTTGAAAATTGTCGTGGACAACGTATCAAAACGCTGCGGTCCGATCGCGGCGGGGAGTTCCTAAATAAAGCATTTACTGGAGTGTGCGAGGAAGCAGGTATACGGCGACAACTCACAGCGCCCTACACGCCACAGCAAAACGGCGTTGTCGAGCGCAAAAACAGGACCGTGGTTGGGATGGCACGATCCATGTTGAAAAGCATGCAGGTTCCGGGCGAGCTCTGGGGAGAAGCAGTTAGGCATGCGGTTTATCTTTTGAACCGTTTGCCAACAAAGGCATTGGGGGAGAGAACTCCATTTGAAGCTTGGATAGGGAAGAAGCCACACTTGGGACACCTGCGAGTATTCGGTTGTTTGGCTCATGCGAAGGTGACAACTCCACACCTGAAGAAGCTCGACGACCGGAGTCAGCAGTTGGTGTATCTCGGCGTGGAGGATGGGTGCAAGGCACATCGTCTGCTCGATCCTCGCCGGGGTAAAGTAATTGTAAGTCGTGATGTGAAATTTGAAGAAAATGTACCATGGCAGTGGGATGATGGCGCAGATGTGTGGGGATCAGCGGAGTTCCATGAAGAAGGAGGAGTTGGAGCTGTGTGGAGTACCGGAGCGGAGGCAGAGGCCGCAGGAAGCGGACCGGAAGCAGTAGCAACCGAATCCATGAGTCCGGCACAACAGCAGCAGATACCGACTCCAGGTTCACCCGAACATGGTTCAACCGAAGTCATGAGTCCGGCTCAACTACCACTGACTCCGGCTTCGGTTGAGCATGGCTTGGGGGGTGCTCCGGTAGCGCACTGGTCACCAAACGATCACCTCGACGCAACCATTGATCCGGCTCAACCACAGAGATATCGAAGCCTTAGTGATATCTATAATTCAACAGAGCCAATGGAACCGAAGGATCTCGAGGAGCTACTTCTCACTTCGGCAGAAGAACCATCAAGTTTCGCGGAAGCGGAGCAAGAAGAGTGGTGGCGCAAGGCGATGTTGAAGGAGATGGACTCCATCATCAAGAACAATACATGGGAGATGGTGGATCCACCGGCGGGACATCGCCCAATTGGTCTCAAGTGGGTTTTCAAGGTGAAGCGAGATGAACAGGGTACGATTGTCAAGCACAAGGCACGGTTGGTTGCAAAAGGATATGTTCAAAAACAAGGTATTGATTTTGAAGAGGTTTTTGCGCCCGTGGCCCGTCTTGAGTCCGTACGGCTCTTGGTTGCGATGGCAGCGCATGAGGGGTGGGTTTTGCATCACATGGACGTGAAGTCCGCCTTCCTCAATGGCGAACTAAACGAAGAAGTGTATGTGGCGCAACCTCCCGGCTTCATTATCGCTGGACAGGAACACAAGGGACTTCGGTTACGGAAGGCGTTGTATGGGTTGCAGCAGGCTCCAAGAGCATGGAACACCAAGTTGGATGCGAGTTTGGTGTCCCTGGGTTTCGGAAGGAGTACAGTGGAATATGGCTTGTATACACGTGGGTCCGGCGAAAGAATGTTGTTGGTGGGAGTCTATGTCGACGATCTCATTACCACAGGAGCGGACAAGGATGGGATTGAAAAGTTCAAGCTTGAGATGAAGAGTTTGTTTCGCATGAGTGATCTGGGACTCCTATCTTATTACCTCGGCATTGAGGTAGTTCAAGGTGCGGACGGCATTGGTTTAAGGCAATCTGCTTATGCGAAAAAATTACTAGAAAAAAGTGGTATGGCAGGGTGCAATCCATGTCATGTACCCATGGAGAATCGTCTCAAGTTGTCCAAGACCAGTGCTACGCCACTCGTAGATGCCACCGAGTACCGGAGTATAGTTGGGTGCCTTCGGTACTTAACACACACTCGCCCCGACTTGGCTTTTTCTGTAGGCTATGTGAGCCGATTCATGCAGGAACCTCACGAGGAACATTTTGTTGATGTGAAGCGTATTCTCCGTTACATCGCGGGGACGTGTTTTCTTGGATGTTTTTATGGGAGAAAGAAGGAAGAAAGCCGAGCTATTTTAACCGGGTTTAGTGACAGTGATATGGCTGGAGATTTGGGAGACCGGAAAAGCACTACGGGGGTGTTGTTCTTCTATGGTAGTGCTCCTGTCACTTGGCAAAGTCAGAAACAGAGAGTGGTAGCTCTTTCTTCTTGTGAGGCAGAGTATATTGCAGCTACATCAGCGGCATGTCAGGGGGTGTGGTTGTCTCGTTTACTCGGCAATTTGGTCGGCAAGGAGCCCGAGGCAGTGACGCTTAAAATTGACAACAAGTCCGCGATTGCTTTGTGCAAGAACCCGGTGTTTCATGATAGGAGCAAGCATATCGAGACGAGGTATCATTTTATCCGTGAATGTATTGAGGATGGCAAGGTAGCAGTGGAGTTCGTGGCGACGGAAAATCAGCTAGCGGATATCCTGACCAAGGCGCTTGGTCGTGCCAAGTTTCTGGAGCTTCGAGATAGGATCGGTATGGTTGAGATCAAACAAACGCACGAGCTTAGGGGGTGATTGTTGGTTAAGTTCGTGCGCAATAAAATAGGAATGATTTCTGTTTTTCTTTGTTGTTTCCTAGTTGCACGTGTAGTGCAAAATCCATGCAGTAGTTGGTTGCATAATAGTAGGAGTTTGTTAGGATAGGAACGTGGGTTAGTTGAACGTGGGTTTGTTGTTTCCTAATTGCATGTGTTCTGTTAGTTAGCTACAGGAGATGTAGGAGTTAGTTTAGGAATCCACTCCCTTGCATGGGAACGTGGGTGTTTTCTTTGTGCATGTTTTTTTTTTTTTTTCGTCTATAAATATGAGGAGATAGCATCCAAAAGCTGTGTGAGTTACACAGAAAAAACAAAGAGTGTTTTTTTCTTACCAGTATATTTTTCTTTTTTCTCCAACAAGGGGGAGTGTTAGAATATTAGATTAAAGTAATTAGTTTAGTCCCACATTGCTTACAAGAGAAAACATGTAGTCTATGCACTTAATATAAATAAAGCTCGTATGTTAGGATGCTAATTATCCAATGCACTTTTATCTCTCTCTTTCTTTCTTTTCCATCTCGCTAACAGTTTCCTTAATATGTGTCTCTTTAAGCTATCCTATCTTTCTAGTTTACGGTTACACTTGAGTTTTGAAAAGCACATGGATCATCAACGAGGAATGAGGTCGCGTTTAGGCATTCCCTTGCACCTTAAGTCTCCCTAAGGTAACATATTTGTTTGCCAAATTTGCTGGTTTAATGTCTATCTTTTTTTTTTTTGTTGGCTTTTTCAGCAGGCAAACATAACGTTGAATTTGGTTTAGGCTTCCTCAAATCCTAAGATGCCACCTCTTACACTAAGCATTAACAACGAGGATGGTGCAGCACGTGGTGTGACAAAGACCGAATCTTTTTGGCCGTGCTCTTGCTCATGTCGGTGTTATGGACATGCTTAGGTTTCACAAGTTAACTATAGGTCATCGAGCAATATGAGGGTTCACTAGGTAGAATTACTTGTCTTATTTGTTGATTTGGATTGTTTTTTTAGGTCATGCATCGACCTCTGACTTTGGATGGTCAGACAAGAAGGAAGAGTTTAACCTTTCACCGGCTAATCAAGTGAGTGACTTTGTTTTCTTTTACCTATATCTCTGCACCTACTTGTTTCTCATTGTTCATATTCTTGGGATTTCGTTGTGGTGAGTAATCTTGAGCAGCGTGCTAACTTCTGCCTTACCTTTCACCTCTCAATCACCATTTACCATGTCCACTTTTAATAGTTCCCTTCGAATGGAATGTGTTTGAGCATGTTGGTATGATTTCAAGTCAAACCAATTTAATTCGACTTCATTAGTGCTAGAATTCAAAGTAGTCTGTTATGGCTGCGTGGCCCGTTATGCACACATACTTACGTAATTCGATAATTTTGTTCTTATAAGCTGGGTTGTGGTGCCCCTTATTCTGGGTTTTGAAGATGCTGGAGACTTCACTGTGACGGAAAGGTTGAAGGCAGTATACATGTAAATTTACTGTTCTATTTAATTGTTGGATCTGCTGGTCTTTTTGGACTTATGCTCCTCATTACTATGCACAAACATTGGTTAGTTCCTCGCCTTCTAAGCTTCTGTACTTAAAGGAATACTAAATATTGAGATTTTTTATGGACTTTCGTTTTGACAAGCTTTTTTTTTTGCAGTGTCTCTATCTGTGCAAATTACATAGGCGGTATTAAATATTAAACTACATAGATTCTTCTGATATTGTTCAATGGGATGAAGATCCTCCATTAAACTAATGTAAAGGGAAAGGTCCATTACACTGACAAGATTTTGCCAGCTCAAATTGTGACTAAAACCACGGTTTAGACGAATCCACATGAATCAGTTTAGTAGGATTTCAAATGTTGGAGAAACAATTGCTGTGTGATAGATCTCTTCCTTTACGATGATGGGGCATCATCAGGATTTTTTTGTTCCTGAGCTGATCACGAGCTTACATCTTTATCATAATGATGCATCATCACGATTTGCAGTGTAATAGACCTCTCTATTGCATTACTTTAATGGAGAGGATCTTTATGCTTTACTACTTGTGGAAATGCCTTTTATGACTCAACTAGCATTTATTTTTAAAAATTTTTGCAGGGCGTAGGAGGGTCACTACATGGTATCTAATGCTAAGTCAGTTGTTGATTTGATAAAATCTTCATCTGGGTTTCTTTTTTTTTTTTTTATTTCATTTGATAAAATCTTTATGCTTTTTTTTTTCGTTTTAATTTTTTGCTGGGCTGTTTGTTTGTCTTTGTTTCAAGACGACAGATTCGTAGTTAGGTTTTGCTGGGCGATCAAGGGGAGTGTTGCTGAGCTTGGGGGAACTTTGGAACTTCGACCTAAGAGCCCGATACTGCGAGATTTCGACTCTATTTTTTGTTCCGAAGGTAAAGTCCTTCTATGTTTGATATTCGTGATTAATGTTAACCCTGTAGTATTTTGTTGGAAGTGGCTGTACAAAATCTTTCTTCCTATTTGAAGTGGATTCTACATGTTTGATAAAATGTAGAATGTGAGTTAGCATTGGTATGTTTGTTTCTTTGTAGAATTTCTGGGGCTGTTACTTTAGAATCATTGGAACTAAGCTTAAATCTTCATATGAGATGAAGTGTAATCAGTAAGTTTTATTGCATAATATTTTTAGGATCAGTATGTTTCTAGCTGTATTGCCACATGGTTAGGATCAGTATGTTTCCGATTCCAAACAAGTGTGGACAGTGATTCATATCTTCGCTTCATATAGCACAGTTTCTAGCCATATGTTTAGGATCAGTAAGTTTCTGATTCCAGTTTTCTTTACCTGCAGGTGGACAAACGTAGTTCACTCTGGGCTGCGTTGGAGCAACTCAACTGAGTAACAATAAGTGTTTGAGCTAAACTTTTAAGTTTTTAGCTTAAAAAATTGAAAGTCTCGAAGTAAAAAATTATATTTTTAGATCAAGTACTTACCAATATTTTATTGAACTAATTTTTTTCCTGGAACATCAACGTGGAATGCCAAAGTTTGTTAACCTGCATGTGAACACATGAGTACTTAATAGGTTAGTTCCAGATAATTTTTCAGTTCCAAACCTTCTAATAGAATGAATTGTTTTAGGATCAGTATGTTTAATAAAAAAGACAATGTAGAGTGGGACTTACCCCAGGTTACGAGTGCTAGAATAGTACATTGGTCAATTAGTGTACAAGTTTGGTTAGGTGAGTTAAAGAGTATCAATTTATTGCATATCGCCTTCGAGTTGTACCACCTTATTTGCTATGATGATTCCTCTTCTTTGTTCCTAATTTTTCCAACTTATTTATCGAATATAGCATCAGGTTACAAACATTGATGTCTTTGTCAGACCGAATCGACGAAAACACAGTTTTTAAGTTCTTTGCTCCATTTAATCTATTTCGTTTTAGCTTATGTTGTGTCCTGATTGCAACTCACCCTCCCCTCTTCTTCCTTTTCCCCTTTCTAAGTATTGGAAAAATAAATCAATAGGCTATGAACTGTTGGTCTCTTCTAGGTTTAGTTGGTTAATGTTAGAAAGGGCTGTGGTATATACAGAGTTGTGATTTTTGTCTGGACGCAGATGCCAATTTGGCACTGTTGGTACTTATGGTTGAAGTAATATTGCGCTAAATCAAATGAAGTCACAATGTTAATGAAGATTTTGTCCACTATTTTTTGCTTTACTATGGAGACCGTATGAGAGAGAAGATCACATATTTGTGAACTGTAAAACTGATCATGATTAGTCAGATTAGAACATGAAAAAAAGATGGAATAAAACTACACTCCTATGATTGAGTAGACTAAGGAACTTCCATACAAGTGTTTGTCTGACTTCATAATCAGATTTGTTGCGGTTCATAATCAAATTTTTCCAAGCATACGTAAACGCCTTTTTGAATAACAGAATGTGTTCTTTATAATTCCTAAGGTATATGGTGCAAAACATAAATTACTAAGGTACTTTTCTTACACAGACATCCTTGTTCCTTTCTGTAGAAGCTGCTTCTCCTAATAATTGGGCCTTCGTGCATTGTGCAGCAAATCTGCCTCCATTACCTACCATCGAGATCATCTGCCCCCTCCGATTTCTCTTTTCCAATTTTATTAGTCTGGGTAAGTCGTTTTTTCGACTCACTTTCTCCGTCGTAGATCCTTACGAAACTTATTTTTCATATTGTTAAGATTGGTTTAGGACATTTCTCTTCTGTTCTTACAAAGTTTAGAAAAGAATGATGCATTAATTTTTCTGGGCGAAATTGGATTGCATAATGTAACGTGCATTGGCGCTTAACGCTTGTTACCTTTGCTTTGATGGTGAGAAGTCATTGCTCCTGTGTATGGACGCGTTCACTCCTCACAACAGTCAAGGTATTGTTCATTGCTGCTGCACTCAACCTATTTGGTGAATTCTCTTCTTGTACATATACAATGCAAATTTTACGTATATAGGAAGTACGTTCATGACCGTCAAGTTCGATTTTTTTGAACTCCGGCTAGTTTCAGACAACGCAATTGCCTGTTTGGGAAGTCTTTTAGACTTCAGATGCGATACCTACGAATGTGTTCAGTGGATCAATTTATGGTTCCTAACCTAGAAGTATTGAACTGCTAAATTTTGCTTAGTTTAAGATTCCAATTGGCGTCCCAAATTTGTTTTAGTTACAATCAGATGTGTTTTTTAGTCTACATTTTCAATGAAGTTCACAAAATAAGCAGTTTTAATTAGTAAAGTAAGCGTGGATAGATCGGAAAAAATCAAAACTTGTCGTTCCAGTTTTTACTTAGATCTATTTTAGCGTTTGTGGGTGTGGCGAAAGGGTATTGTTTGCTGATGCAAAATTATTTGAACCGCGTTTTCGGGGACAAGTTTGTTGGACCTAAAGTGAGGTATGGCAAAGTATAGTAGATAGTTATAAAAATTGTCTTTTTGTCTTCTATGTGTGCATATAGCTTTAAAAATTGTTAGAGAGTTGTCTAAAAATGGTGTTTATTACATTTAGTACAGTTTTCATGCAGTTTGTTTGGAAGTTGTGGAAAGAAGTGGAAAAGAAGGGAAAATTAAAAAAATTCCCTTCCCATGTTTGGTTGCTAATAAGAAATAGAAGGAGAAAAAATGTGAAGGTAAAATAAGTAGAAAATTTTAAAAATGGGGAGAAGCAAGGGCAAAATTTCATATCTATATATCTATTAATCCTCCTCTCTCCTCTCTATTTTCCCTTCAAAATCAAACAACAAAAAGTATTTCTCTTTTACTTTCCTTTCCTTTTCTACATAAAGTCAAACAAAAGAAAATGCTTCACTTTCTTCCGATTTCCTTCTTAATTATTTTCTCTTCCTTTCCATTTCTTTCCACAAGTTCGAAACAAACCCTAAATTTTAGTGTATTGACTTCTAATATGTTTTTTTCAGGATGGTAGTCATGGCAAGGCATGGGGAATCGCTTATAAATACGGTGATTTCGTTGTTGATTTCTATGAATTATTACATGTAGTCTGCTGATAAACAGAAAGTGAAAAAATGGGAGATTTTTTATTTTTCTTTCTTATGGTTGTCCATGTTTTCGGTATCCCTATCCTTCCACCGAAATATTCAACCAAAAAAAGTGAAAAAAGAAAGAAAAGAAACATGAAAGGATGAGAGGAGAAAATGACTGCCCAGATGATTTTGTACTTTCTGAATTCGTGGAATTGAAAGCGTAGGTGTCAAGAGTTGATTATGGGAGATGTGAACCTTATGATTATGAAAATTCCTAATGTGCCAAGAGATATATCAAGAACAACACTGCTCCTTCTCTTTTCATTTTTGTAGGAGCATATTTTCTGGCAATAAAAGTAAAATCAAGAGAAACATTTTGAGTTGTTCTAGGGTTTGATTTCTGATGCAGATCCGAGCTATTTGAGTTCCGCAGTAGTTATCTGTTTAAATCTGTGATATTTGAATCTGTAGAAATTTGTTTAAATTTGTGCCACAACTATTTGAATTCCTGTTTAAATATGTTCCGCTATGGTGTGTTCGCCGCCCAACCTGGTTTGGAGCACAAGTCGGACATGGCTATCGCAGACTACGTGTTGGACCTCTATGATTGCTTCACACGGAATGTTTGAGGGTTCGATCCTCAAAGGCTTCGATTGCTTCAATTAGGTGGGTCAATTTCCAAGCTTGGTGGACAAACGTAGTTCACTCTCGGCTGCGTTTTGCTACCCAACTAAATATCGGTAAGTATTTGATCTAAATTTTTTAAGTTTTTAGCTGAAAAAATTAAGTCTTGAAGTAAAAAATCATAGGTTTAGATCGGGTACTTACCAATATTTGATTGAACTAAATTTTTTTGTGGAACATCAATGTGGAATCCCAAAGTTCGTTCACCCACGTGTGAACAAATCGATACTTAATAGGTTAGTTCCCGATAATTTTTTGATTCCAAACCTTTTAATAGAATGAATTGTTTTAGGATCAGTATGTTTCGTAAAAAAGACAATGTAGAGTGGGACTTACCAAAGGGTGCGAAAGCTAGAATACTACACTGGTCCATTATGTATGTAGGTTTGGTTAGGTGAACTAAAGAGTATCAATTTATTGCATATCACCTTCAAGTGAAATAGATGTTTGTTGCATATAACCTTCAAGTCGTTCCACCTTGTGTGCTATGATTCTTCTTCTTATTTGTTCCTAATTTTGCCTATTTATTTATCGGATGTTGCGTCAGGTTACACACATTGATGTCTTCGTTGGACTGAATCAACGAAAGCACAGTTCTTAATTTCTTTGCTCCATTTAATCTATTTCGTTGATCTCTTCTAGGTTTAGTCGGTTAATGTTACGAAGGGCTGTGGTATACATGGAGTTGTGATTGTTGTCTGCAAGCAGATGCCAATTTCGCACTCTTGGTACTTATGGTTTTACTAATATGCTAAATGGAATGAAGTCACAATGTTTATGAAGGTTTTGTTAGTACTTATCATAGTTCCACTGGTTTTTGATTTATTGTGGAGATCGTATGAGAGAGAAGATCACATATTCATCAACTGTAAAACTGATCTTGACTAGTCAGATTAGAACATGAAAAAAACATGAAATAAAACTGCACTCCCATGATTGAGTAGACTAAGGAACTTCCATACAATTTGTTGCAGTTCATAATCAAATTTTCCCAAGCATATGTAAACTCCTTTTTGATTAAGAGCATCCGCATCAGCTTCTTCATTTTTTTCTCCAAATTATAGAGAAAATTTTACTTTTCTATTTTAGGGAGCCATATTTTGTAATGTCTCCTGCATCAGACTCTCTATTCTATCCCTATTCTATTAAAATATTCTTTTTTTCCTTTTATATTTAATTCAAATGCTATAGGGGAGGAGAAAAAAATGAAAAATAAAATGATAGGAGTGAATAGTGACACCCTAAAACTAGGGAGTCACTATTCATTTTGGAAAATAGGGAGAAGGAATAGGGAGCCTGATGTGTGGGTTGTTAAGATGATTTGCTCCTCAAATTAGAGAAGGAGCGAAGATGGGGAGCCTGATGCGGATGCTCTAACACCATGTGTTCATTATAATTACTAAGGTATATGGTGCAAAACATAAATTACTAAGGTGCTCCTGTTACACTGACATCTTTGTTCTTTTCCGTGGAAGCTGCTTCTCTTAATAATCGAAAGAGAGTTGATAGAAAAGCCTGCGTTCGCTTTGCTCTTTCACCCACCGAAAATCCTTCATTTCCCACCCCAGAAGTTTGTTCAGAGTTAATACTTGTTCCACATTCTCTACAAGGAAGTAGTAAAAATCAAGGGGTGTTTGTTGCAGGTCTATGGGAGGCAAGTTTGTTCTTCGAATTGAAGGTACTGACTTGTAGAGACCTACTCGTAAATCTGAGGAAGCTGTGTTATGTGATCTCTCTTGGCTCGGTTTTGACTGGGATGAAGGTACATTTTGTCTTTCCTTTTCTCTTATTCTTACTTCTGAAATTACTGAATTTAGTTTGCATTCGTAAAATCGTTAGAAGTGGCATCTGATTTATCATTTATCCATGTCTCAAAAGTTTTTCCTAAATACTGGAGTAAGCGTGCTTGATTTGCCAAGAGTTGTTCGTATTGAATATTTTTTTTTTGGAAATTCATCTCTGTGGAGCCTGTGAGTTTTTCTTTCTTTTACTGTTGTGTTATGGGGTCTCAAACCAGAACAAGCAAGAAGCTGTATTTTTGGGTTTCGGTCTAAGTAGCTCTCGTGTGGGAAGAAAATGGTCGATGTTATATAGAAAGCGGCTACCCTTTTTTTTCGTGCGAAGCTTTGTCATAAAAGTATTTTCCTTTAAAGCCACTATCTTGAAAAAAAATTACATAATTTTTAATTTATTACTATATAACTACCAAGGTAAAAAAAAGTAAAATAATATGCTGTAGATAACTGCCTCACAACCTTGCTACTCCATTTACCACTACTTTACCCATTTTCGTTGGCTTTCATTTGACTTCAACCGATCCCTTTTTCCGTTTGCTTGTGCTGTTGGTGCATAACCTCCCCTCGCTCCATTCACCACTAATTTGCACATTTCCGATTTTCTATTGGCCTCCATTTCTGCTTCCAGGGTGTTGAATGTGGACAACCGTAGTTCTAAGCAAAGTCTGCAAAAATCTTTTGGGTCTTCTTCTCGAAAACGGTAAGTGATTGCAAAGACAAGTACATTGTTTTATTAGGAGACGCCAAAAGGTACATGATTTGTAGCATGTAAAGTCACAATTAAATTTGCTGTTTTTGGATTTCATTTATTGTCTCAGGAAATAACTCATTTTTGAATCTATTGAATGTAAGTGCGTGCCCAAATATTTTCGTATTTTCCTTCTTCGTCTGCACCTTTTCGTTTTCTTTTGTCATTTCTCTACGTTTGTCAATTTTTTGGTTTCCTGTTTTTGAATTTTTATTTCAGTTTATGTTTTTCGTTTTCTAATTTCTGTTTTCAATTTTTTGTTTTCTTGTTTCTGAATTTTTGATTTCTGTTTATGTTTTTCGTCTTCCATTTTCATATTCTGCATTCTTTTCCTTCTCTATTTCTTGTGACTAGCCATGTAACTACCAACTAAGATCCTATATCATTAGTCCTGTGATATATTGGGTTGCCTGTGCAATTCAAACTCTACAAACTTCTACACAGAGTCTACATTAAATTAAAGAATTCAGAAATCTAACACAGAAAAAAATTCATTCGTTTGTCTTTTTTATCCACGTGGTCGTGACATGTTATTCAACATCTTCCTCCTTATTTTTTGATAGGCCATTTTTGTGAAAGTTTAAACTCCCGAAAGGTACGCATTAAAGTTATTTATTGGTTCATGATTTGTTTTACGTTCGCTTTACTTAGAAGAAAGTTATTTGCAATTTATAATACATTTCACAATAGTGTGGGTCCCACACATTTCGAATCCAACGGCTACGGTTGATTCAATTCAACGATTGAGATGGAAACACATTTTCACAATGGCGGCCAGGATCAATTTGATCCAACAGTTCAAGTATATCTTCATGGGCGTGCTAAAAGTGTGCCTTGGGGTGTGTGTTCCAACCATCCTAGACCAGATGGAAGTCCCTTTCAGCTTGTTTCTGTCTTTTCCATGGAATTCCCCAAACCCTCTCTCCCTCCCTCCCTCCCTCGCACATTGTCTGAATAAGAAGACGAAGCGGTCCCAAGCTCCTAAACCAAATCCCTTTGAGATCCTCGCAAAGAAGGTCTAGGGCAAAGAACGCCACATCGGCCTTGCTCCCTCCAAATTCTGACGTTTTGTTCTGCATTCGACTCTAATTTCTGAACATATTGGTGCATTTTTGAAAGGGTTTTCCTATTTCAGCAATATGTATGGGTTTTACCATTGCTTCTACCACTACATAAGGGTTTTAACACTGCCACTACCACTGCCACTACCGCAATATGTAAGAAATTTTAGCATTTTTTATCCTGTTTTTGTGTGACCTAAAGAGCGAAGCTTTTGAGGTTCATGAAATGGAGAACTATCCCCATCTTGAAAATGTCAAATAGTTTATTGTGGTGATATGTGTTGTGCTATTGTTGCGTTTGCTCAGTTGAATCCTTATAAAGATTATTATTTTTTGTTTAACAGGTTCTTCGTGGGATGTTTAAAATACACTTCTTTACCAGTTCATCTTCTCTACATTGGTTTACCAACTTGGGTTGTTGACAATTGTCACTTCAGCTTGGCGCCTGAAGGTTAATTTGATGATCCAATTATTTAGGCATAATCTCGATTTTATTTCTCGATTTTTATTACCGATAACCTGGGATTGTTGTTTCTGTTAGAATATTAGATTAAAGTAATTAGTTTAGTCCCACATTGCTTACAAGAGAAAACATGTAGTTTATACACTTAATATAAATAAAGTTCGTGTGTTAGGATGCTAATTATCCAATACACTTTTATCTCTCTCTTGCTTTCTTTTCCATCTCGCTAACATAGTATCAGAGCGAGTTCTGATTCCACTATAACCCCAAACCAAGTCACCATAAACCCTAACCCTAACGCCAAACCAAGCCACCATAAACCCTAGCCATAACCCCAAACCAAGCCACCATAAACCCTAACCCTAACCCTAAAGCAATAGCCGCCAACTGCTGGCTGCCACCCCCAGTCATTGCCCAGCCCCTGCCCACCACCCCCAGCCGCTGCCCGCCACCCCAGGCCGCTGCCGCCACCTCCTGCCGCTGCCCAGTGCTGCCCGCCTAACCGTAAGATAATTAAGCTTTCCAACCAAGTGACGTTACTGATCAAGACTAGAAAGTAATTCCTCTTGATCAACGCACAATTTGACATTAGGATGCATAGGAGTCTCGACAGGCTTTGACCCTAGTAAGCCCGTTTCTTCGAGGATATCTAGCACATACTTTCTCTGTGATAAATTAATACATTCCTTAGAACGAGCCACCTCAATACCCAAGAAATATCGTAATTTTCCCAAGTCTTTAGTATGGAACTGACGCTGTAGGAACAATTTCAGATCATCATTGCCTTTTTTATTATAACCTGTAATAATAATGTCGTCGACATAGACAATCAACAGTATTCTTCCTTGATCAGATGCGATAGAGAAGACAGAATGATCAGAATGACAGCGTTTCATACCAAATCGAAGGACAGCATCATTGAACTTGCCAAACCAAGCACTCGGAGATTGTTTTCGCCCATATAGAGTTTTCCGAAGGCGACATACGTGTGAAGACTCTCCCTCAGGAACAAATCCAGGTGGTTGCTCCATATAAACTTCCTTGGCCAGGTTGCCATGTAAAAAGGCATTTTTAACATCCAACTGAGAAAGGGGCCAGCCAAGATTGGCGGCGAGAGAGATAAGAAGACGAACGGAGCCGAGCTTGACAACTAGGGAGAATGTTTCGGCATAGTCGACAGCATAGGTCTGAGTATAACCCTTGGCCACAAGACGAGCTTTATAGCGCTCAACTGTCCCATTAGGATGAAATTTAACAGTAAACACCCAGCGACACCCAAAAGTAGACTTCCCAGGCGGAAGAGAGACCAATGTCCAAGTATGGTTGGTGTGAAGAGCAGTCATTTCCTCCTCCATAGCTATCCGCCAATCAGAAATAGACAGGGCCTCTTGAACAGTGTTAGGAACATAAATAGAGGAAACAAAATAAGAAAAAGCACGCAATGAGGGTGAAAGATGATCAGAAGAAACAAACTGAGCCAGAGGGTGAGAAGTAGTACAAGAACGAATACCTTTGCGGAGGTCAATGGGCAAGTAAGCCAGAGCCGGAGGGGCTGGAGAAGGAGGCGGCGGTGGAGACGGATCTCGAGGCGGAGGAGAGGAGTCAGCAGCGGGTGGAAGCGGAGTCGGAGAACTTTTGGGACGTCGAGTATAGACCTGTAAAGGTGGGGGTGGAAAGGGGCCCAAAAGGGGCATGGGAATAGGCGATGCCTTAGAAGAGGAAGGAGAACCTGCAAAATAAGAGACGGACTCATGGAAAGTAACGTTGGCACAAATAAACTGACGGCGAAGGGTGGGTGAATAACATTTGTAGCCTTTTTTAGTGCAGGAATATCCCAGAAATACACACTTAGTTGAACGGGCATCAAGTTTATCCCGACCAGGATCTAGGATATGAACATAACAGGTGCACCAAAAAATACGAGGGGGAAGAGGGTAAAGTGGGCGAGTAGAATAAAGTAAAGTATATGGGATTTGGCCATCTAAGATAGGAGACGGCATCCGATTAATGAGAAAACCGGCAGTAAGGACGGTATCACTCCAATAAGATTTGGGAACCTGCATGTGGAACAAAAGAGCACGAGCGACATTCAATATGTGGCTCAATTTACGTTCGGCAACTCCATTTTGCTGTGGAGTGCGAGCGCAAGAGGACTGGTGTAAGATCCCATGTGCATCCAAAAACTGTGAGAAAGATTGATGAAAATATTCACGAGCATTATCAGACCGAAACAGGCGAATAGGCATACTAAATTGTGTTTTTATTTTCTCATAAAATGATTTAAAAATAGAGTACAACTCAGTCCGGTGTTGCATAAGATAAATATAAGTAGCACGAGAATAATCATCAACAAATATCACAAAATACTGAAAATGAGAACGTGAGGGGACCCGCATAGGACTCCAAATATTTGAATGAACAAAATGAAAAGGACTCGACACACGACGTTCTTCTCGTGGAAAGAAAGAAACACGACGATGCTTACTTAAACTCACAAACTTCACAAGAAAGCGACTCAACACTACGACATCAAGGGACCAGCCGTTTAACGGTGGAAAGTGATGGATGACCAAGGCGACAGTGGTGTTGGTAAGGTGAAATGGTGGATTGAAATGCAACAGAGGGAGACGGCTCGCCATCCAAAAAGTAGTATAGACCACCGTGTTCAACACCGCCACCAGTCTTCGTCCTCGTCCGGAGATCCTGAAAGATACACGAATCAGGAAAAAAGGTGATCGAGCAGTTTAAAGATTTGGTAATTTTACTCACAGACATAAGACTAAAAGGAAAGCGAGGAACATGTAAAACAGACTAAACAAAGAAGAATTTAAAGTGACCGAACTCAAACTAGCAATAGGAGTAGTAAGGCCTTCGGCTAAAGTGACCCAAGAAGATGTCCCTCTGGGACGACAATCAGACAAGGTAGTAGGAGCACACAATCATATGATCAGAAGCACCAGAGTCAATGACGCACGGAGATTTGAAAGTAAGATAGGCAGAAGGTGGACCTGTCTAAGCAAGCGTAGCAGTGGAGGTGGAATTCTGAGCAGACTGATATTGCTGAAATTGTTGATACTCTTCCTCTGGAATAGTAACTACACGAGGAGCGGTACTGGAAGAATACTGTATATTTTCATCCTCAGAAACTGTGACCTGGTGAGCAGAAGGGTGACCATGGAGATCCCAACAATAGTCAATGGTATGATTATTAGCGCTGCACCAAGTGCAATGACGAGACCCCCATCCACGGCCTCGGCCACCGCCTCTAGGGGAGCGACCGCCACGGCTGGAGTCGCGACTAGAACTGTGGCCCGAATTACGGTTGAACCTTCCTTGGCCTGAATCACGACTGATATTACCACGGTTGACTCCCCCAATGGCAAGCCACCACGGGTATAACCACCACGGGAAACTGTAGTAATTAAAGCGGAGCGGTCGGATGGGAATTGAGAACCAGAAGTGGAACTAATGTCAGAGATGGTGGCTTGACGGATACGACTGAAGACCTCACCAAGAGAAGGTAATGTCCGATCACCTAGAAGTTGGGAATGGACAGAATCATAGGCAGGAGGCAAACTGGAGAGAAAACGAGCAACAAAGAGAGACTGGCGTTGGCGCTCCATAACCTTAATATCGACAGAAATAGGCTCAGCAATCTTGAGCTCCTCACAAAGTCCACAAAACCGAGCATAATGAGATTCCAACATTTGGTCACCCATGGTCAAAGAGAAAAATGATTGATGAAGATCATAGGTCCGTCGAAGATTATTAATCCCAGAATAGAGCTCCTGAATCTGTTTCCAGACGTGCTTGGCAGTAGGTAAGAACATCAAATGACCACTAATTTGAGATTTCTTACTATTCCATAAGTCAGTACGAATACGAGCATCTTCAGATTTCCAGGCCGGAAATAGTGGACTGGTTTTGAGAGGAGGATTATCAGTAAGCCACTGGGAGGCTGTTCTAACAATCGTGAGGTATCTGAAGACCCATCCGGGACGTGGTCTGTTTTATCGCACTAGTGGGCACTTA
Source organism: Arctostaphylos glauca (assembly GCA_019985065.2). NCBI lineage: Eukaryota > Viridiplantae > Streptophyta > Magnoliopsida > Ericales > Ericaceae > Arctostaphylos > Arctostaphylos glauca. The sequence continues at coordinate 353,873 of JAHSPW020000021.1, forward strand.
CGAGTTGAGGCCTTTACTGACTCTGATTGGGCAGGAAGCCCAACCGATAAGAGATCTACTACAGGATATTGCATCTTCCTCGGTAGAAATCTTATCAATTGGAAAAGTAAAAAGCAAAAGTAGTTGCGCAATCTAGTGCCGAGGCCAAATATAGAGCCATGGCTCACACGACTTGTGAGATTGTGTAGATACGTTCATTCATTGAGGAAATTGGGTTTCCAATACTGTTGCCTGTAAATCTTTGTTGTGATAATCGAGCTGCTATTCACATAGCCTCTAATCCAGTTTTCCATGAGAGAACTAAACACATCGAATTAGATTGTCATCTTGTCCGAGAGAAATTAACCGGTGGTGTTATTGCTACTCCTTTTGTATCTACCAATGCACAGTTAGCCGATATGTTTACTAAGCCGTTGTTCAAACTACGGCTGGAGTTACTTTGTGACAAGCTGAGACTTATTGATATCTATTCTCCAGTTTGAGGGGGAGTGTTAGAATATTCGATTAAAGTAATTAGTTTAGTTCCGCATTGCTTACAAGAGAAAACATGTAGTCTATGCACTTATAAATAAAGTTCGTGTGTTAGGATGCTAATTATCCAATACACTTTTATCTCTCTCTCTTTTTCTTTTCTATCTCGCTAACAATTTCCTTAATATGTATCTCTTTAAGCTATCCTATCTTTCTGGTTTAGGGTTACACTTGAGTTTTGAAAAGAACATGGATCATCATCGGGGAATGAGGTCGCGTTTAGGCATTCCCTTGCACCTTAAGTCTCCCTAAGGTAACATATTTGTTCGCCAAATTTGCTGGTTTAACGTCTATCTTTTATTTTTTTCCCTTTTTCAGCAGGCAAACATAACGTTAAATTTGGTTTAGGCTTTCTCAAATCCTAAGATGCCACCTCTTACACTAAGCATTAATAACGAGGATGGTGCACCACGCGGTGTGACAGTGACCGGATCTTTTTGGTTGTGCTCTTGCTCATGTCAGTGTTATGGACATGCTTAGGTTTCACAAGTTCACTATATAGGTCATCGAGCAATATGAGGGTTCACTAGGTAGAATTACTTGTCTTATTTGTTGATTTGGATTGTTTTTTTAGGTCATGCATGGACCTCTAACTTTGGATGGTCAGACAAGAAAGAAGAGTTTCACCTTTCACGGGCTAATCAAGTGAGTGACTTTGTTTTCTTTTACCTATATCTCTGCACCTACTTGTTTCTCATTGTTCATATTCTTGGGATTTCGTTGTGGTGAGTAATCTTGAGCAGTGTGCTAACTTCTGCCTTACCTTTCACCTCTCAATCACCATTTACGATGTCCACTTTTAATAGTTCCCTTCGAATGCAATGTGTTTGAGCATGTTGGTATGATTTCAAGTCAAACCTATTTAGTTCGACTTCATTAGTGTTAGAATTCAAAGTAGTCTGTTATGGCTGCGTGGCCCGTTATGCACACATAATTACGTAACTGGATAATTTTATTCTTATAACCTTGGCTGTGGTGCCCCTTATTCTGGGTTTTGAAGATGCTGGAGACTTCACTATGACGGAAAGGTTGAAGGCAGTATACATGTAAATTTGCTGTTCTATCTAATTGTTGGATCTGTTGATCTTTTTGGACTTATGCTTCTCATTAGTATGCACATTGGTTAGTTCCTCGCTTTCTAAGCTTTTGTACTTCCAAGAATAGTAAATATTGAGATATTTTATGGACCTTCGTTTTGAGATCGAAACACATTTTCACAACGGCGGCCAGGATCAATTTGATCCAATGGTTGAGGTCTATCTTCATAGGCGTGCTGAATGTGTGCCTTGGGGTGTGTGTTCCAACCATCCCAGACCAGATGGAAGCCTATTATTTTGTTTCTGTCTTGTCCATGGAATTCCCCAAATCCTATCTCCGTCCCACCCTCGCACATTGTCTGAATAAGAAGACGAAGCGGTCCCAAGCTCCTAAACCAAATCCCTTCAGCGTCCTCGCAAAGAAGATCTAGGGCAAAGAACGCCACATCGGCCTTGCTCCATCCAAATTCTGACATTTTGTTCTGCATTTGACTCTAATTTCTGAACATATTGGTGCGTTTTTGAAAGGGTTTTCCTGTATCAGCAATATGTATGGGTTTTACCATTGCTTCTACCGCTACATAAGGGTTTTAACACTGCCACTACCACTACCACTGCCACTGCCACTACCGCAATTTGTAAGAAATTTCAGCATTTTTTATCCTGTTTTTGTGTGACCTAAAGAACGAAGCTTTTGACGTTCATGAAATGGAGAACTATCCCCATCATGAAAAGGTCATATAGTTTATTGTGGTGATATGTGCTGTGCTATTGTTGCGTTTGCTCAGCTGAATCCTTATCAAGATTATTATTTTTTGTTTAACAGGTTCTTGATAGGATGTTTAAAATACACTTCTTCTTTACCACTTCATCTTCTCTACATTGGTTTACCAACTTGGGTTGTTGACAATTGCCACTTCAGCTTGGTGCCTGAAGTTTAATTTGATGATTCAATTATTTAGGCATAATCTCAATTTTATTTCTCTATTTTTATTACCGATAACATGGGATTGTTGTTTCCTTAATATGTATCGCTTTAAGCTATCCTATCTTTCTGGTTTATGGTTACACTTGAGTTTCGAAAAGCACATGGATCATCAACGGGGAATGAGGTCGCATTTAGGCATTCCCTTGCCCCTTAAGTCTCCCTAAGGTAACATATTTGTTTGCCAAATTTGCTGGTTTAACGTCTATCCTTTTTTTTATTTTTTCTGTTTTTTCAGCAAGCAAACATAACGTTGAATTTGGCTTAGGCTTCCTCAAATCCTAAGATGCCACCTCTTACACTAAGCATTAACAACGAGGATGGTGCACCACGCGGTGTGACAGAGACCGGATCTTTTTGGTTGTGCTCTCGCTTATGTCCGTGTTATGGACATGCTTAGGTTTCACAAGTTAACTATAGGTCATCGAGCAATGTGAGGGTTCACTAGGTAGAATTACTTGTCTTATTTGTTGATTTGGATTGTTTTTTTAGGTCATGCATGGACCTCTGACTTTGGATGGTTAGACAAGAAGGAAGAGTTTCACCGTTCACAGGCTAATCAAGTGAGTGACTTTGTTTTCTTTTACCTATATCTCTGTACCTACTTGTTTCTCATTGTTTATATTCTTGGGATTTCGTTGTGGTGCGTAATCTTGAGCAGCGTGCTAACTTCTGCCTTACCTTTCACCTCTCAATCACCATTTACCATGTCCACTTTTAATAGTTAGTTCCCTTCGAATGCAATGTGTTTGAGCATGTTGGTATAATTTCAAGTCAGACCAATTTAGTTCAACTTCATTAGTGCTAGAATTCAAAGTAGTCTGTTATGGCTGCGTGGCCCATTATGCACACATACTTACGTAATTGGATATATTTATTCTTATAAGCAGGGCTGTGGTGCCTCTTATTCTAGGTTTTGAAGATGCTGGAGACTTCACTGTGACGGAAAGGTTGAAGGCAGTATACATGTAAATTTGCTGTTCTATTTAATTGTTGGATCTGTTGATCTTTTTGGACTTGTGCTCCTCACTAATATGCACAAACATTGGTTAGTTCCTCGCCTTCTAAGCTTCTGTACTTCAATGAATAGTAAATATTGAGATTTTTTATGGACCTTCGTTTTGACAAGCTTTTTTTTTTGTTTGCAGTGTCTCTATCTGTGCAAATTACATAGGCGGTATTAAATCTTAAACTACATAGATTCTTCTGATATTGTTCAATGGGATGAAGATCCTCAATTAAACTAATGTAAAGGGAAAGGTCCATTACACTGACAAGATTTTGCCAGCTCAAATTGTGACTAAAACCACGATTTAGACGAATCCACATGAATCAATTTAGTAGGATTTCAAATGTGGGAGAAACAATTGCTGTGTAATAGATCTCTTCCTTTACGACGATGAGGCATCATCAGGATTTTTTTTGTTCCTGAGCTGATCACGAGCTTACATCTTTATCATAATGATGCATCATCACGATTTGTAGTGTAATAGACCTCTCTATTGCATTACTTTAATGGAGAGGATCTTTATGCTTTACTACTTGTGGAAATGCCTTCTATGACTCAACTAGCATTTATTTTTTAAAATTTTTGCAGGGCGTAGGAGGGTCACTACATGGTATCTAATGCTAAGTCAGTTGTTGATTTGATAGAATCTTTATCTTGGTTTCTTTTTTTTTTTATTTCATTTGGATGGTGGATTGGAATTAAGAAATTCAGAGGTGGAACAACCCACTACATCAGCTGCAAAATATTCGTCGGAGCAACCTTTTGTCACTGGTAAGTAGCGCACGAGATCGTTTGTGATATTTTTAAAGTCGGAGTTTTTTATTCTTACATGTGGATAGAATGCTTTCGGTTTCAGAGATGTTAACAATATTCTGAAAGGAATCATTATATTCAACTCCTGCTTCTCCTGGAAGATGTATTGAATGGGGGTGTTTTACTGATTTGGGTATTTTGTTGGATTTCAATGATTTTTCATTTTTTTGTTTTATTGTATTGTCCTTTGAGACAAAGTTTTTGTCTTTTATAGCACAAATGCTTGTTTCAATTTGATGAAATTGCATGATTTTTTATATTTTTTTCGATGACCAGTTTTTGTGCGTTGTATGTTCGATATAGTATTCTTATTAATGTGTGTCAATTTTTTTTGGCATTTCACGAATTTTTTCCCAACATGGAGTAATCTATTCGTCGGTGTGCTTGAACCTTTCAGATCTGCACGGTTCATGTGAATTGCATTAGCGGCAATGTCGGTGCTCGGCAGTTTCTCCACAGTTTCTAGCCGCAGTTGTGAGTTCTTATGCTTCTAATGATTTTTTGGGTTCTTCATATTTATCTATTAGGGTTCCACAATTTTTGATGCTCTCTGTTAGGTTAGTACTGATTATTGTTTTCCATCAACTTTATCTGATAGGTTTGCTAATATTTTACCCTTTTTTTCCCTCCAGCTTCATCAATTTTTGGAAGCTCTCTGACATCCAAAGCCTTAACAAAAACAAAGGGTTTGATTCCTGTTTGAAAATGGGACCAAGGCTGAAATGGGTTTGATTCCTATTTTTTCAATCTTGACTTTCCCAAATCATTGCTTGTAGTATGATGGAATTATCAAATACAAGATGACTTGGATGATTCCTATATATTTTTACTTGATTTCGCTAAGGAGATCATCCGAGGATTGACCAAGGGTTCCACAGTTTTTTGACTCAGATTTCACAATTTCTTAATATTCATGTTTTTGTTGAATCGATTTCACCAAGGATGATTCCAACCTTGGATGCACATATGAACTATTTGAGTTCTGTAGTAGTAATCTGTTTAAATCTGTGCTCTTTGAATCTATTTAAATCTCTATTTGAATCTGCAGAATTTGTTTAAATCTGTTCTGCAGCTATTTGAATTCCTAGTTCAATCTGTTTCGGTATGGTGTGTTGAGCGCCCATCCAGGTTTGGAACGGAGGTCGGGTGTTGTTATCGGGGACTACGTGTTGGACCTCTATGATCGCTTCACAAGGAATGTTTGAGGATTTGATACTCAAAGGCTTCAATTGCTTCAATTCGGTGGGTCAACTCCATGCTTTCTTTCTTTGTTAAATAGAATGAGAGTTAGAAGATGATTTTTTTTCTTCAATTGAACTTTAATTAGACGTTGTACCATTAATGCTGAATTGGAGAAGCAATGGAAAAAGATTATTTCCAAAATCAGCCCATGCGCTACCGACTGCGAGACAGGACAAGATTGTTTCCAAAATCAACGAAGTTCATCTGGTTGGCCCTTCTCTTTATTTTCGATGCTTTGAAGGCTTCACATACATTTATTTTTTATTTTGATGACCTCACAACTAATTAAATCTATTTCACATGTAATTCACAACTGTGTAGTATGCACTTTTGTTGCCAAGGAGGTTGACTGCATCCCTCCACCTCTACCTCAGAAGGGTAGTCTTTGATTTGGACTCAAAATTTGAACTACTACTACTTTTACCTCATTAATATGGGTTCAAATTCAGTTTTCTCAGAGGGTGGTCTTTGATTTGGATTCAGAATTTGAACTACTTCTATACCTTTTAACATTGGGGTCAAATTGACTTCATATGTCCGGTTAGTAAATCCCTCCTCCCTCCATCTTGGTTCAATTTTAGCGATTTCTTTATGGTGTGATTTCAGCCATGTCTGTCTGCTGGGATTATGTTTTGGCATTTTTTCGTCAGTTGAATTTTGTGGGAAGCACCGTAGGCACGGGTAATACGCTAGTCGTACAACTCTATATAAGAAATCAATCTAGGATTTACACGGAAGAATTTCGGAAAGAACAGATTCGTCGTTCCACACTACCCTTACCATATCTAATTATCAAAGGTTGAAGCTTGTTTTTTTTTTATCTCCCTTAATTTGGTGATTTTGGGGTTCTTATGTTATTTTTCATTTTAATTTTTTGCTGGGCCGTTTGTTTGTCTTTGTTTAAAGACGACAGATTCGTAGTTAGGTTTTGTTGGGCAGTCAAGAGGAGTGTTGCTGAGCTTGGGGGAACTTTGGAACTTCGACCTAAGAGCCTGATAATGCGAGATTTCGACTCTATTTTTTGTTCCGAAGGTAAAGTCCTTCTATGTTTGATATTCGTGATTAATGTTAACCCTGTAGTATTTTGTTGGAAGTGGCTGTACAAAATCTCTCTACCTATTTGAAGTGCATTCTACATGTTTGATAAAATGTAGAATGCGAGTCAGCATTGGTATTTTTGTTTCTTTGAAGAATTTCTGGGGCTGTTAGTTTAGAATCATTGGAACTAAGCTTAAATCTTCATATGAGATGAAGTGTAATCAGTAAGTTTTATTGCATAATATTTTTAGGATCAGTAAGTTTCTAGCTGTATTGCCACATGGTTAGGATCAGTATGTTTCCGATTCCAAACAAGTGTGGACAGTGGTTCATATCTTCGCTTCATATAACACAGTTTCTAGCCAATTGTTTAGGATCAGTAAGTTTCTGATTCCAGTTTTCTTTACCTGCAGGTGGACAAACGTAGTTCACTCTGGGCTGCGTTGGAGCAACTGAACTGAATAACAATAAGTGTTTGAGCTAAATTTTTATATTTTTAGCTGAAAAAATTAAAAGTCTCGAAGTAAAAAATTATATTTTTAGATCAAGTACTTACCAATATTTTATTGAACTAACTTTTTTCTTGGAACATCAACGTGGAATCCCAAAGTTTGTTCACTCACGTGTGAACACATCAGTACTTAATAGGTTAGTTCCTGATAATTTTCCAGTTCCAAACCTTCTAATAGAATGAATTGTTTTAGGATCAGTATGTTTAATAAAAAAGACAATGTAGAGTGGGACTTACCAAGGGTACGAGCACTAGAATACTACATTGGTCAATTAGTATACAAGTTTGGTTAGGTGAGCTAAAGAGTATCAAATTATTGCATATCACCTTCAAGTCGTACCACCTTATGTGCTATGATGATTCCTCTTCTTTGTTCCTAATTTTTCTGACTTATTTATCGGATATAGCATCAGGTTACACACATTGATGTCTTCATCAGACCGAATCGACGAAAACACAGTTCTTAATTTCTTTGCTCCATTTAATCTATTTCGTTTTAGCTTATGTTGTGTCCTGATTGCAACTCATCCTCCCCTCTTCTTCCTCTTCCCCTTTCTAAGTATTGGAAAAATAAATCAATAGGCTATGAACTGTTGGTCTCTTCTCTCTCATACGGTTGATTCAATTCAATGATTGAGATCAAAACACATTTTCACAACGGCGGCCAGGATCAATTTGATCCAAAAGTTCAGGTATATCTTCATAGGCGTGCTAAAAGTGTGCCTTGGGGTGTGTGTTCCAACCATCCCAGACCAGATGGAAGTCCCTTTCAGCTTGTTTTCGTCTTCTCCATGGAATTCCCCAAACCCTCTCTCCCTCCCTCCCTCCCTCGCACATTGTCTGAATAAGAAGACGAAGCAGTCCCAAGCTCCTAAACCAAATCCCTTTGACATCCTCGCAAAGAAGATCTAGGGCAAAGAATGCCACATCGGCCTTGCTCCCTCCAAATTCTAACCTTTTGTTCTGCATTCAACTCTAATTTCTGAACATATTGGTGTGTTTTTGTAAGGGTTTTCCTGTTTCAGCAATATGTATGGGTTTTACCATTGCTTCTACCGCTACATAAGGGTTTTAACACTGCCACTGCCACTACCACTACCACTGCCACTACCGCAATATGTAAGAAATTTCAGCATTTTTTATCCTGTTTTTGTGTGACCTAAAGAACGAAGCTTTTGAGGTTCACGTTCCCTGTAGTCCTGCTGATAGTGGCTTGGTCTTCTTTTCCCTAAAGATCGAGTAAGCTCTTTTCTGAATTTCCTCCTTTTATATCGTTTGTGTTTTCGTTGTTAGGTGTTTTAATCTTTAATCTTTGACTCTTTGTTGGGGATTCTTGTGTTGGTATGGTTGGATGCGAAAGTGGAACTTTTGTTGCCCATGATAAAGAAAGCATCCTTTGTTTGATTTTCTATTTTGGATTAAGTTATTTTGTTTGAAGTTATTTTTCACATGCTTTGGGTTATTTTGTTTGATCACCCGTGTTTGATAAAAAGCCTTAGTGAAAAACCCATTTTGACTCATAACAAAGGGTGTTGGAATCTAATAATTTGACTTCTTTTTGTAATTTTTTGGAGCATAAGAATATGTGGTCTATTTCTATAATCTTAAGTTTTCTTAATTTTAGTGCACTGCCTTCTAGTATTGTTTTTTCAGGATGGTAGTCATGGCAAGGCCTGGGGAATTGCTTATAAATTTGGTGAGTTTCGTTTATGATTTCTATGAATTATTACACATAGTCTACTAGGAAACAAGAAGTAAAGAAACAAGAGATTTTTCATTTTTCTTTCTTGTGGTTGTCCATGTTTTTGGTACCCCTACCCCTTCCACCAAAATATTCAACCAAACAGAGTGAAAAAGAAATAAAAAGAGACATGAAAGGGTGAGAAGAAAAAATGACCACTCAAGGCAAATAGTTTTATACTTTTTGAATTCTCGGAATTGAAAACTTAGTGTCAAGCGTTGATTATGGGAGATGTGAACTTTATGATGATGAAAATTCCTAATGTGCCAAGAGATATATCAAGAACAACATTGCACCTTCTCTTTTTATTATGTAGGAGCATATTTGCTGCCAATAAAAGTAAAACCAAGAGAGACATTTTGAGTTGTTCTAGGGTTTCATTTCTAATGCACATCCGAGATATTTGAGTTACGCAGTAGTAATTTGTTTAAAACTGTGCTATCTATTTAAATCTCTATTTGAATCTGCAGAAATTTGTTTAAATCTGTTCCGTAGCTATTTGAGTTCCTGTTTAAATCTGTTTCACTATGGTTTGTTCAGAGCCCAACCAGGTTTGGAACGCAGGTCGGGCGAGGCTATCAGGGACTACGTGTTGGACCTCTGCCATCGCTTCACACGGAATGTTTGGTGGACAAATATAGTTCACTCTCGGCTGCATTGGAGCAACTCGACCGAATATCGACAAGTGTTTGAGCTAAATTTTTAAGTTTTTAGCCGAAAAATTAAGACTTGGAAGTAAAAAAAATTATATTTTTAGATCAAGTACTTGCCAATATTATTATATTGAACTAGTTTTTTTTTTTTTTTGGGAACATCAACGTGGAATCTCAAAGTTTGTTCACCCACGTGTGAACATTTACTTAATAGGTTAGTTCCCTATAGTTTTCCGATTCCAAACCTTCTAATAGAATGAATTGTTTAAGGATCGGTATGTTTGGTAAAAAAGACAATGTAAAATGGGACTTACCAAAAGGTACGAGGGCTAGAATACGACATTGGTCCATTAGGTATATAAGTTTGGTTAGGTGAACTAAAGAGCATCAATTTATTGCATATCACCTTCAAGTGAAATAGATGTTTGTTGCATGTAACCTTCAAGTGGTACCCTTCCTTCTTTTTCCTCTTCCCCTTTCTGAGGTATTAGAAAAATGAATCAATAGGCTATGAACTGTTGGTCACTTCTAGGTTTAGTTGGTTAATGTTACAAAAAGTTGTGGTATACACAGTGTTGTGATTGTTGGCTGAAAGCAGGTGCCAATTTCGCACTCTTGGTTGAACTAATATTGTGCTAAATCGAATGAAGTCACGATGTTGATGAAGATTTTGTTAGTACCTATCATAGTTCCACTGATTTTGGCTTTACTGTGGATACTGTATGAGAGAGAAGATCACATATTCATCAACTGTAAAACTGATCATGATTAGTTAGATTAGAACATGAAAAAAACATGAAGTAAAACTACACTCCTATGATTGAGTAGACTAAGGAACTTCCATACCAGTGTCTGTCTAACTTCATCATCAAATATGTTGCAGTTCATAATCAAATTTACTCAAGCATAGGTAAACTCCTTTTTTACTAACACGATGTGTTCTTTGTAATTACTAAGGTATATGGTGCAAACATAAATTACTAAGGTAATTTTCTTGCATAGACATCTTTTTTCTTTTCTGTAGAAGCTACTTCTCCTAATCATCGAAAGAGAGTCGACAGAGAAGTCTGTGATTAATTCGAAAATCCTTCGTTTCCCACCCACAAGTTTTGTTGGTGATTAATTCGTCTTCTACATTCTCTACAAGGAAGTAGTAAAAATGAAGGTGTCTTTGTTGCAAGTCTAAGGGATGGAAGTTTGTTCTTCGAATTGAAGATGCTGACTTGGAGACCTCTACGTGGGAATCTAAGGAAGCCATGTTATGTGATCTCTCTGGCTCGGCCTTGACTGGGATGAAGGTACATTCTTTCTTTCCTTTTCTCTTATTCATAGAAAAGTATTGGGAGCATTTGGGCTTTTTTTGTTATTGAAATTTGAATACACGTGCATCTATGTTTCAATATTAGAAGGGAAAAATCATATAAGTTTTGGTTTCGTTCTCTGCCCCCCAAAATCATAGAAGTTGTGCACATGCATAGTAATTTTGTTGCGTGCCTTAATGTAGGTAACACAGATTTTTTACTACCTACCTTGCTTCATTACTGCTGAGAATTTGTTTTCCTAATGTTTCATTGGTCTTCTTCTGATTAAGTTTCTAGTCTCCCTACAAATTGCGTTCTAGCCAAAGCAAAAACCTAGCTCAGGTGAGTGGTGAATTTTAAAATTTTGGCAGCTCTCATTTTTGCGATTTTGTTTTGCATGTTTGCGGTTTCACATTTGAATGCATAACTATTGTAATGATAGGTTTTCGGGACATATATTATGTTGATGACCAAATAGCTGTGTTTTATTAGTAAATCTCCTAACCAAACAACCGGTTTTTACATGGCAAGGAGTATTATGTAACCAACAAAATGTGATTGGGTTAGTGGCTTTTGCTTTGGGTCTATTTGGTTTAATTCCTGAAACTACAATAGGCATACTCCCAAAATTTTTAATCACTAGATCTACGCAATAACAAAATCATTCACTTACCCTCGGATTTCTTGAGTTTGGGTTCTTTGAAATATCTAAATTTCTCATCTAATCACATTCTTAGACCCTCCCAAGCAGTATAGGCAATTTCGGCCGACTTGAAATATTGTTGGAGATGGAGTTTCGGCCTACTTTAGTATTGCTGAAAAAGGATTGAATGGCTGCGATTTTGATTTCGAGTAGTAAGTTTCTTGCTTCAATGATATCAGGACTTCTTTTTTTTTTTTTTTTATCTCCCTTAATTTGGTGATTTCGGGGTTCTTATGTTATTTTTCATTTAATTTTTTGCTGGGCTGTTTGTTTGTCTTTGTTTCAAGACGATAGATTTGTAGTTAGGTTTTGCTGGGCGATCGAGGATTGTTTCTGAGTTTGGGGGAACTGGAACTTCGACCTAAGAGCTTAATGCGAGATTTCGACTCTATTTTTTGTGGAACTTCGACCTAAGGGGCTACCCTTTTTTTGGTGCGAAGCTTTGTCACAAAAGTATTTTCCTTTAAAGCCACTATCTCCAAAAAAATTACATAATTTTTAATTTATTACTATATAACTACCAAGGTAAAAAAAAAAAAAAAAAAGTAAAATAATATTATGTAGATGACTGCCTCACAACCTTCCCACTCCATTTACCACTACTTCACCCATTTTCATTGGCTTTCATTTGTGCTTCAACCAATCCCTTTTGCTTGCGCTGTTGGTGCATAACCTCCCCCCGCTCCATTCACCACTAATTTGCACATTTCCGATTTTCAATTGCCTCCATTTCTGCTTCAAGAGTGTTGAATGGTGACAACTATAGTTCTAAGCAAAGTCTGCAAAAATCTTTCAGGTCTTCTTCACAAAAACGGTAAGTGAATGCAAAGACAAGTACATTGTTTTATTAGGAGACGCGAAAAGGTACATGATTTGTAGCATGTAAAGTCACAATTAAATTTGCCTTTCTTAGGTTTCATTTATTGTCTCAGGAAATAACTCATTTTTGAATCTATTGAATGTAAGTGCGTGCCCAAATATTTTCTTATAGTTTCCTTCTTCGTCTGCACCTTTTCGTTTTCTTTTGTCATTTCTCTACGTTTGTCAATTTTTTGGTTTCCTATTTTTGAATTTTTATTTCAGTTTATGTTTTTCGGTTTCGTATTTCTGTTTTCAAGTTTCTGTTGTCTTGTTTTTGGATTTTCGATTTTTGTTTATGTTTTCCGTTTTCCGTTTTCATATTCTGCATTCTTTTACTTCTCTATTTCTTGCGAATGGTCATGTAATACCAACTATGATCCTATATCATTAGTCCCGTGATATATTGGGTTGCGTGCGCAATTCAAACTTTACAAACTTCTACACAGAGTCTACATTAAATTAAAGAATTCAGAAATCTAACACATAGAAAAAGTTTCATTCGTTTGTCTTTTTTATCCACGTTATCGTAACATGTCACTAATTCAACATCTTCCTCATTTTTTTTGATAGGCCGTTTTTGTGAAAGTTTTAACTCCCGAAAGGTACGCATTAAAGTTATTTATTGGTTCATGATTTGTTTTACATTCGCTTTACTTAGAAGAAAGTTAGTTGCAATCTATAATACATTTCACAACAGTGTGGGTCCCACATATTTCGAATCCAACAGCTACAATTGATTCAATTCAACGATTGAGATCGAAACACATTTTCACAACGATTGATGATAGGGACTGGGGGCCTAATCCCTTCAAATTCTATAATGCTTGGGTGAGGCACAGCGGTTTCCAAGACATAGTCAAGGAGGCTTGGGAGGGAACGCATGAGGTGGGGTGGGCAGGTTTTGTATTTTCTCAGAAGCTAAGACACCTAAAGGCTGTTTTGAAAATCTGGAGCAAGAAGGATTTTTTCAGTATCAGATCAAAAATGGAAGAGGCAGATCAAACTATTTCAAGGTTGGATCTTAAAGCAGAGGATGGATCCTTGTCAGCTGACACTACTACAATAATAGATAAAGATCACAGTTAAAAGTTATGGTCTTTATGTTTTAATCACGGTTTTGAAAGCGGGATTAAAAGTCATGAAATTTAATCACAGTTTTTTACTGTAGTTAAAAGTCATTAAAGATTACGCTTTCAACAATAACTGTGATTAAAAGTCATAAAAGATCACGCATTTAATAAAAAATTGTGATTAAAAGTCATAAAAGACCACGCTTTCAATAAAATCTGTGATTAAAAATCATAAAAGATCACGCTTTTAATTAAAAACTGTGGTTAAAAATCATAAAAGACCACGTTTTTAACCAAACACCGTGGTTATAAGTACGTAGTTTTAACCGAAAACCGTGATTATAAATACCTAAAAGACTACACTTTTAACCAAAAACTGTGATTGAATCTCTAATACAACAATATTCACCAATATTTAATTGTACCATGCATTTAGAATATAAAATTATAAAAAAATTAAATAAAATCACAAAAAAATCAAGTATAACAAAATGAGAAAGAAATATTTAATTAATTCATAAATCTGTCAAAAAATGTGTAAACAACTGAGAGTACTCAAGTCACTGCTAAATGTATTAACAACAAGTGTGTTATTCATCAAAATCTACCAAGATTGTTTCAAGAATCAAAAGCACTAAGAGAGCTCAAGTCAATGCTAATAGCTTGATCACTTCATTGGAATCCCCGCACACTTGAATTACTGATGGTGTAAACAACTCACGTCTTTGGATTGAAAATTACCTGCAGAGTGGATAAACAACATTGTGCTAATACAGAGAAAAGGCACTTCTAAAAATTTCATAAGGGACTAACAAAAGCTAAATTTGAAGTCACAGCTCAGGACATATATATACTAGAAAATATGTTGAAGCTCGATAATGCAACCTGCTGAAATAATTAGACTCCAAAACACATATATGTAAGAACAAGACTATACAATCTTTCGTAGAAGACTACACTTAGAAATGGAAATAGTCATTTATGACACAAATAAAACAACACAAGACAATTGCACAACATGCAATGACAACCAAGGAACAAACCAAAGTTCAAATGGTGGAGAAAATGACAATCACTGGCACACTTACAACAGCCACTTCCAGCAGGAACAGCCAATGGCAGGCAGCTAGCAGTAGCAGGGAAAAAAATAGTCCAGATCATCAAAAGAGTCCAGAAAAAAAAAAACCCAATGGCTTGCAGCTAGCAGCAAGAGCCACAACTTGCAGCAGCTTGCTGCCATGTTCAAAATGATTTCACAATGCTTTTCTGACACCAATGAATAGACTTGCTCTCAGATGTCAACACAAGACATAATTCATCTAAACAAAACATACAAGATATTTTTTTACATAAAACTCCAAGAAAGATGTTTGGTTGGCATCTGGAATAGATAGAAACAATCATTATACTTTGACAAAACTATGGCTCATCTCCACAAAATTTCTCACAAACGAAAATCAGTTGACAAACAACAGCAAAACAGCAGTACACAAGATTTAGCAGGCTAATATATACCTAAATTTTGCATAGCATGGCCAAGCGATTTAGCAGATAACACATTGCATCAGAATATCAACACTAAGCCCATCAGGTCAACGGATGCTTTATATTTAAGTCTATAAGGCATCCAAAACAACAATAAAGCATCCAAATAACCTATCACGTCGAAGATTACAAAAACAAAAATAGGAAAGACATATACCTCACAACTAATCATGATTTGGTAAGGACACAACTGGACTTTTATATAGAAAGGTATACAGCTGCAACTCTTTGGGTGCTATAAAGCCATCCATCCTGACAACCTAGGCATCCTGTACCACATAATCGAAGACCAGCAATAATTAGAACACAAACTTACGATCATATTATATATACAGAATAAAATGTGAGACCAATACTTAAACACATCAACTGGATTCCAAAATCCCATTCCTTTCAAAATGTAAATACCCAAAAGAGAAATCGCATTCTAGAAACAAACTTTAGTAACCATGACATCATGCAGCAAAAGCACGAGGCAGTAGACAATTTCACTACCACAAAACTCTTGACATGAACAACATTAAAAATCCAAAAGGAAACGAGAGAATAAGAGATGCTGGACAAGGATCACTTACTTTATTTTAGCCACAAGAACAGATGCTGGATAAGGATCATACAAGTCATTTAATTGAAAAGATAAACCAGTCAATACAAGAAGAACTTCTCAAGTCAAAGCTATAATGAGTTTGGCTGCCCAGGTCAACACTGTAGCACCAAGTCATGCATATATATGCACGTAAACTCCTAAAAATGGTAAGGGATGCATGTAAACCTAGTAAACAATGAATGATAAAGGATGCATGTAAACCACCAAATAGTAGTAAAACTCCTTCATACAAGGTCGTTAGATTTTTCACCAGTAGCGTATGCTGTATTCAAGCCAATCAAAATCAAGTTTAGGTACTGCTATTGTCACAAGTATACCCACTTTATCATTTGCCCCAAAAGAACAAACCTAAGCTTAACAATTTTAGGTCAAATTTTTAACTAAGATCAACACTAAGGACTCTACGGGCAGTGAAGGGATGAATGGGGAGGGAAAAAGATGGGAAGAGATTAATATGGTTCATCACTGTTCTATAGTTGGAGAACAAGAAGAAGAATTATCCCAATAATAGGAGGGGAGAATATTCAAATTAAAGGAAAAGGAAGTCCATGTAATAAGTACGTTTTGGTTGGATAATTAAACAGGGAACCAAGTTCCAAACTCTATAGACCACTAGTAGAAAGGGGCACTTCATTCTGCTAGCTACTTGTAGCATCCTACAGAGAACTCCACCTAGGCAACCCTCTTCTCTATACTAAGGGTTGCTAGGTGGACTAGAACTAGTAGTGGTCCACTAGCATCTCTGGTCTCAATTCTAAAGCCAATTTTCTTTGGTGTCAATGTAATAGCAATGAATAGTCATATTTCCAGGAAGGAGTAGAAGAATGTAATGACTGACAAACCTTTTAGCTAGAGCATATCAAATGTTCCCCTAGGATCTCATTGTCATCCCATCTCCTTCTTTATGTTGGAACACTTGAATGAATCTAACGAACGAAAGAGAAGAACTCATGGCACTGAAAAAACAAGGAACAAAATGAAAAAAAGCAAAAAAGAAATCAAAATCTTACTCATAATAGGGATATCTAGCAGAACTAAAGTTCTTTAAAATCTCCTAAACTGTATTTGCAGGGACTTGGAGCAAGATATGTGAAAGTATCATGCATTTTGTAAATGCATGTGAGAGAGCAATTATGACAACTTCCTAATCCTTCTTTTACAAAAGAGACAAAAAAAATTGCTTCACTTCACTCTTGCTACTGAATGATCCGAATTCTTAACTTTGCACAAACTAGCCTAGAGATCTTCTTTACACCTTACTTCACGTTTTGGTAGTTATATTTCATCACGTGTTGAGAGCAACCATTGATAAGGCTAAGGAAATTAAAATCTCATTATAAAGACAAGAATGCATGCAGAAGTATCCCACAGTATTGACACCCCACAGTTCGACACACATACCGAAGTGCTTGCACTAGCAACAAATGGCATGTTGCCCTCAGTAGATTCAATAATTCAAAACAGAGAAATCATAGAGCACACAATGTAGAGAAACAAGAGACGTGAAACCTTGTTGGCACAAAGAATTGCTTGATTCCCAGTTGAACCCCTAATCGCGTCACCATCATCAAATCCGAAAAGAATTTTAATTCCAAATTGCAAAAACATATAAACATACTGTATACAGAGACAAAGACAGACAGAGAGCGAGCCCTTACTTGAAACAACGGTGTTCGCCGCAAGAGGAGTCGAATAGTCAAGGGAAGATCGCACATACAGTAAATGGAAGATTGCACGAATAGTTAAATAGGCTAGGGCTTTCCCTGGGGGACTGGGGGGGAGAGGAAGGAGGAAAAAATTGAGGAAAAAAAGTATATATCAACTACGTCGTTTTAACTTTTTAGTTATTTACACTTTTTTACCACGGTTTTGAACAAACTGTCATAAAAAATGGTTACAACTTTCTTTACATTTTTAACCACAGTTTTAAAACAACCGTGATAAAAATGACTACCTTTTTATCACGGTTGTAAATAAACCATGATTAATATTGACAAATACTTTTTACCACGCATATGATAAAGCGTGATTAAAACTAATATATTATTTTTTATCACGCTTACAAATAAAGCGTGGTTAAAATAATTATTTATAATCACAGTTATATTGAAACCGTGGTTAAAAAGCAATAATCATCACAGTTTTTTAAAAAGTGTGATTAAAAGTGCATGTTTTATTTTTTTATTACGCTTTTATAAAAAGCGTGATCTTTTTAAATTATCAAGCGTGATCTTTATCTATTATTCTAGTAGTGTGAGGAATCTATTCTAATCATGGAAGCTAGAAAAGATTATTGGAAGCATAGCAGATCATTGGAATGGATGTGATTGCAAAATTCAAGGCTTTCATGGAATCTTAAAGGAGATAGAAATACCATGTTCTTTCATTTGGTGGTTTCAAGTAGGCATAGAACACTACAACAAATTAAACCTTTTCCCGCATTTAGTTCCCCGCGTTTTTTAAAAAATGCCAAGAATACTCATTTTTTTCCTTGTCTATATTTGCCCCCAAAATTGATTTCCGTTTCCCCCCATTTTCCAGCTTCCCCCCCCCCCCCCCACCCCAAACCTTTCCCCCGCTTCCGCCCCCCCCCCCCCCCCCCCCCAAAAGAAAAATAAAACCCTAGACCAGATCAGTGTTTGTTCTGCCGCCGTTCCTCTGCCGCCGCGTTCTGCTGCTGCCGCTCCTCCCTCGCCGTGGTTCTGCTGCTGCCGCTCCTTCCTCGCCGTGGTTCTGCTCAGGTATGTCTCTCTCTCTCTCGTGGTCTCTCTCGGTCGCGATCTCTGTATCTCTCTCGCGATCTCTCTCTCTCTCGGTCCTTCCCTCTGTTTTAACCCATTTCGATCTCTCTCTCCTATCTATTATAGTGCTGTGTAGTAGAATCACAATTTTTTTGACCAAAAAATCTGATTTATGGTCTAGAATCTTGGAACACAATGAGGCCCAACGTTTGAAGATTTCTGCAGATCTTGTATCTCCCAACAAGTGATTTTGGAAAAGCAATAAGGTTTTTTGTGAGCTTTTTGATGGCGTCTGATTATGCGCCACTTTGTTACTAGCAAAGCAAAGAATTTATTCCATGCCTAGTAGATGATGCATATGGGTTTAGCTGTGGCGCTTTCACAGGATGATATAGTAAATTAGGATAACTCATGAGTGCTGATTCTTATTCATTTGGAGTTTTATAGTTTTTTGATTAAGCATCATATTTTGCTACCACTGATTCATATTGGAGAGGATGAAGAAGGAGAAGGTATCATCCTGCAACCACAGTATCCATGGGAAGGGAGCGTCAGAGATTATGAATATGAGGAGGTAAAATGCCCCACCTTGGCAAATTGCTTTTCGTTTGAGGGATTTAATTCACTTTTGATGGATCTAATAACCTTAGATCAGTGAATTAGATCAATAAAAGGTAAATCAGAGGCTCTGGAATTGAACGATTACAAGTCCATGCCTTTCACCCAATGTGTAAGTCGATATCACCATCCGTTTTTTGTTGACAATCTTTTGATTCCTTGATGAGCTAATTCTTGTAAAGAGAAATTAAAGCTCATAATTTTCTATGTTTTGCAGGTTGTGAATGAGACCCTAAGAGTAGCCAACATAATTAGTGGGGTATTTAGGCGAGCAATGACGGATGTCGACGTAAAAGGTGATTATAAAGAAAAACTTTTCATTAATTTTATACAAAATGGTGGTGTGTAATGATCATATAATTGATGCATAGCATGTGCTCTTAGCTTTTGAGTAGCCAACACAATTGTTTGATGTAGCAAGTTGAGGCGGGATTGCATCTCCGTAGGGCATTCATATTGCGTTCGTACTTAAGATTACAAATTACAAGGGGGTGTGATTACATTTCAGCTCCATCAAGAAAGTAATGATCTAATTGTTCTGTCTGTCTTGAACATAAAACTTGTGATTTGCATGAAGGTAGAATAAGAAATGCATGACACAATCCCAAACCAGAACAAACATCGGGTTGTTTTCCCTCATTTTTATACTGCAAGGGATTCTATATCTCATGAATTTTATATTCGCTTCGTTTATCTCCGCGCATCAAACGAACCCTTTAAGTGTTTCTTTATGTTGCTAATAACTTACTAGCTATGAAAGAAGCATACAGCAATTGTTATTTTGAAAACATGAGGGCTACTTTAATGTCCAAAACTTTGGGGACTAACTTTCTTATATTGCCTTACATATAGATTAGCAAAACAAATCGTCTGGTTTTTTGCAGTAAAATTGGTATACATTTTCCATCTATGTAAACAGGTTACACAATTCCAAAAGGATGGAAGGTTTTCGCGTCGCTCAGGGCTGTACATATGAATCACGAATACTTCAAGGATGCTCGCTCTTTCATGAATATAAAGGCAAACTGCTTTTCGTTTGAGGGATTTAATTCACTTTTGGTGGATCTAATAACCTTACATGAAAATATGTGCAGCTTCTGGGCCGTGTCTTCAATATTCTGCGTGAGAATAATCCGGAGCTTGCAGGAGCTAGACGTAGAACAGTCATGAGACCGCCACAAGTTCTTCGTGAAGGCACAAAGAAAACTGTCTTTGTGAACTTTATGGATCTCTGCAAGACGTATGCCCAAGATCTTTTGGATTTCTTACTGTGCTATTACTCTTCTATTCTAGTTTTGGGCTTCATAGATGTTCAATCATGTCCATAGTCCTCAAATTTGATATTTGTTCGTGAATTTGTGATTTTCTTTAAATTTGTATTGTATATGATGTAAAATTTCATTGCGTCAAGGATTTCATTGTGTTATTGTTTTTTAAATTTGCGACTGCTCCTTGTGTTGTGCTTGCCTTCAGGTTGGGGTGGCTTTTTTCAGCTTATAGTTGCACAACTGAATGCTTGTAACGTAGTTCATTCTGCTTGTCCTCCAGGATGCATAGGCAACCAGAGCATGTCATGACATTCTTGCTCGCTGAAATGGGGACTAGTGGATCCCTTGATGGGCAACAAAGATTAGTTGTGAAGGGTAGATTTGCGCCAAAAAATTTTGAGGGAATCTTGCAGAGATATGTCAGTAAGTTCCTTCTATATGTTACTTTCTTGATGTCAGAAGGAGTAACTAAGATAACACAGCCTAGTGTCAGTGGGCTTCTTCTAGCTTGCTTGCAATTGGCACAAAGATGCTGGAAGCTGATTGACACGGATTCTCCTTCTGGTCATCTGGTGCTCCCTGAATTTGATTATCTCCAGTCAAACGAAAGGAAATACATTTGTTTTCCGGGATACCAACCAGACACAAATGAAGCTCCACCAATTGGAAGGTGCTAGTTCCATTTCCTCATCTCAGTATTCACTTTATATTTCATAGTATTATTATAGGCTACTTCTGCATTCTTAAAACACTTTGTTCTTCTGGTTTTGTATGGGGAAGTGTTTTTCCATGTCTTTTTTTTTTTTTTTCCACTTCGGTCTTGACTAGTATATATGCATAAAATTTTAAAACTTTTTAACTTCTTAATACATGTGGCGTATGTACTCAAAATTTGGTTGTGTTGTTTGATTTTAGGGTCATCCATGTTGAAGATCGCGGTAGCAATTGGTTTCTCCTTGACGTAGTGTTCTATATTGGCTTGATTTTGAAAAAAATACTTGATGTGTTGTGAATTCTTAAAAATATTTGAGTGGCGGATGTATTGGAGAGATTTGGCAAATTGAGAAATTATGGGAATGAATTTGAGATGTTTTTATTTCATAGATGTTGTATCTGGATATAAATTGTTGGTTAAACATTAGTGAAATTGAAAAAATAGCATTAGCTGAATTTGAGTAAAATAATATTCCATGCGTTTATTATTATGTTACCGGCGTTTGAAAAAATCCAAACCATTATGGACACCGTCTCTAGGTGCTTAAGATGTTGGGAATACTCCCGGCGTTTTACAAAAACCCGGGAAAGGGGTTGCCGGTCCTTGGAAATATTTTGCGGCGTTTATTAAACGTCGGGAAAAACGCCGGTAAGTATTCCCGGCGTTTTTTGAAACGCCATTTACTATTTCTGACAGCGGCATCGCCGACATTTCTACAAACGCCGGGAAAAACGCCAGGAAAGCTTTTGCTCGAGTTTATATGACTTTTGCCGACGTTTTAAAAATGCTGGGAAAACCCTGATATGTTGTAGTGGAAGGAACTTGGTCAATGCTATTCCAGGGACAAGGGGGCCAGTTCATGATCCAGCCTTGATTAGACAAGGGATTTTTGATCACTTCTCCATGGCCTTCAAAGAAGATTGGCCTATCAGACCACACCTTTGTCTTGGCAACCCTACCACTATTCCTAACTCTTCAGGGAATCTCACCTCTCCATTTACTGAGGAAGAAGTGTGGGGGGTTATCCGCAAGAATGATGGAAATAAAGCTCTGGGGCCAGATGGGTTTAATATTATGTTCTTCAAGTCTTCTTGGAATATCATTAAGAGTAATTTGATGCTTTTCTTCCAAGAATTCCATCTAAATAGCAACCTGGTTAAGAGTATTAACTTAGCTTTCCTTACTCTCATCCCCAAGGTAGATAATCCATTAAGCCTTGGGGAATATAGACCCATCAGTTTGATTGGGAGTGCATATAAGATCCTAGCAAAAGTTTTGGCCAATAGGCTAGCATCTGTTATCCCTAACTTGATAGGAAAATTCCAATCAGCATTTGTTGGGGGGAGAGGCATCCAAGATGCGATTCTGGTGGCTAACGAAGTGGTGCACTATTGGAAACAAAGAAGGAAAAAGGGCATAATCATTAAGTTGGATTTTGAAAAAGCTTATGATAATCTGAATTGGAACTACATTCTTTCTATGATGAGTCAACTGGGTTTCCCTTTGAAATGGCTCCAATGGATGAAAATGTGCATGTCAGCCTCCTATCTTTCGGTCTTGGTCAATAGATCCCCTACAGCTAAATTTCCAATGGAGAAGGGGGTCAGACAAGGATATCCATTATCTTCTTTCCTTTTCATATTAGCATCCGAAGGCCTCAATATGATGCTAACCAAAGCTAGGGATTTGAATATGATTAGAGGTGCTAGGATAGGTCCTTTGTTAGGTAATCTAACTCACCTATAGTTTGCAGACGATACTATTCTTTTTTGTGAAGGGGAGGTTGAGGAAGTGAGGACCCTAAAGAGGATTCTTAGAGGCTTTGAAGTTGTCTCTGGTTTGAAAATTAACTTCCAAAAGTCTACTGTATGCGGGGTGGGTAGGGAAGTGGATTTTGTCTCTTCCTGCACAAGGATTTTGGGTTGCCGTCAAACTACTCTTCCTTTCAACTATTTGGGAATGCCTTGGGGGGCTAACCCAAGCAAGTGTACTACTTGGAGACCTATCCTAGACAAGGTCAAACACAAACTCACAGGTTGGAAAAGAAAACTCGTCTTTTGGAGGGAGGCTGACATTAATAAAATCTGTGTTATGTAGCCTTCCATTATACTATCGCTCCCTATTTAAGCTGCCATCCAAAGTAGCAAGAGATGTGGACAAGGTCCAGAGGAAATTCGTATGGGGACGATCTGAAGGGGTGAAAAAATTGAACCTAGTAAAATGGAAGAAGGTGTTAATTGAAAAGGATAAGGGAGGTGTGGGTATCAGGGACTATACACTTATGAATTCTGTCCTATTGCTAAAGTAGTGGTGGAGGTTCGCCGAAGAGAAACATAGCCTATGGAGACTAGTGGTGTGCGATGTTAATAACATTCATGCAGAATCCTGGTTCCCTAACCAAATTAGCTCAAGCAGAGCATCTCCTATTTGGAAAGGTATTCTTAATATGGAAAGCAAAGATCCGTCTATCTTTGAAACTTACATGGCTAACACCAGTTTCAGGGTAGGTAATGGGGCTAACATTAAATTTTGGTTAGATGATTGAGCGCATTTGGGTCAACCTTTAGCCATCATATACTCAAGTCTTTTCCGAGTGATTGAAAACAAGCAGCTTTATCTAGCATCTGTGTTCCAACCCCAAACGGTGGAGGAAGGATTACGATTCAGAAGGCCATTATATTCTTGCGAGGAGGAGGATTTGTCTAACTTAACAACATTCTAGTTTCACCAGAACCAACAAAATTTAGGAAGGGAGGATGAGTTAGTGTGGATGGGGGAGTCAGGGGCTGTTTTCACTATCAAAGATCAATGCAAATCTGCGACAACTCAATTGGGGCTCGACCAAACTCCTCCACCAAAGTGTGTCTGGAATAAGACTTGCCCTCCTATGGTATGCTGTTTTGCCTGGCTATCTTGGGTAGGAAGAATCAAGACTGGAGAGCTTCTCATGACAAGGGGTATCATAGAGCCCCAATCTGTGCTGTGTAAATTTTGCGAGAAGGATACGGGAACTCAAGTTCATCTCCTCCTTCATTGTGCTCAAGTGTGGAAGATGTGGTGTGCAGTAATTTTGTAGTGGGGTGTGTCATGGGTGCCCCCTAATTCGATCTCTGATTTGCTAACCTGGTGGTCTAGCTGGCGATTCAGCAGCCGATCTAGCGACGTAGCAAAATCCCTATGGTTCTCGCTCCCTTTAGTGCTCATGTGCTCGATCTGGAAGCTTAGGAATCATATCTTCTTCAATGGAGGAAGCGCTACATGGGGCAAGTTTCTGGATGAAGTAAAATTTCGATGGATCTCTTGGGTCTTGGACCATCACAAGAATTCCGCTCCATCCCGTAGCGATGTAATGTATAACTTGCAGGGCCTTCTTCAGTGTGGGCAATTTCAATAACCTTTCTTCCTTCCGACCTCATTTTTGGCGTTCACCTCGAGTAGCTCGAAGTTATGGCAGTGGATAGGGGTCTTTACTTTTGGGGCTTCTTGTAATGTGGTGGTGGGTGGGGTTCTTAAAGATTGGATTAGTTAGGCGCTATTTTGTTTCCTCATTTCCTTTTTTTTTGATTGCTCACCAGGTGTGTGTCCCATTCACACGTGTATATTCCTTTCTCTTTTATAATAATTCTTTTTACGTTTCAAAAAAAAAAAAAGAGATGCTGGTAAGATCGATGTCCTTATTGTTTATGTTGATGATATAATAATGACAAGCAATGATATGGATGAGATTTGTAGTCTCAAGTCTAGGCTGGTTCAAGAATTCAAGATTAAGAACTTGGGATCACTGCGGTACTTTTTGAAAATGGAAGTGGCAAGGTCTGATCGAGCTATTTTTATCTCCCAGCAAAAGTACATCCTTGATCTATTTGAAGAAATAGGTGTGTTGGGCTGTAGACCTGCAACTTCTCCTATTGAGGCAAATCATCAATTTAGTGGAGATTCGGGGGAAAGCAATGATAAAGAGAGACATCAGCAACTAGTGGGTCGACTAAAGTACTTAGCGCACACTCGACCAGATGTTTCTCATGCGGTTGGCATTGTTAGTCAATTCATGCATGATCCTTGTGTTTCACACTTAGATGCAGTCTATCTTATTTTGAGGTATCTCAAATCAGCTCTAGGAAAAGGAATCTTGTTTTCTAATCACGATTGGAGGCATTCACTGATGTTGATTGGGTTGGTTCTGTGGATGATAGATGTTCTATTCTGGCTACTGTACTCTCCTTGGAGGAAATTTAGTTACTTGGTGAAATAAGAAGCAATCAGTGGTCTCTAGGTCCAGTGCAGAAGCTGAGTATAGAGCTGTGACTCATGGTGTTTGTGTGCTTCTATGACTCGAAACCTTGTTACGTGATTTGGGAATATTTGATAATGATCCTATGAAACTCTACTGTGACAACAAAGCATCTATCAACATTGCTCATAATTCTGTTCAACATGACAGAACGAAACACATTGAGATTGACAGGCACTTTATTAAGTAAAAGCTTAGTGATGAGTAAATATGTATGCCCTTTGTGAAATTTGAAAATCAGTTAGCTGATATCTTCACGAAAAGGTTGGGCAGCAAGAGTTTCCACCCCATTGTGTTCAAATTGGACCTAATTGATATTTTTGCACCAACTTGAGGGGGAGTGTTAAAAGTCGTATGTGATTAGAAATTCTAATTAGATTAGGATTAGGATTTGTTTCTCTATGTAAAATAGAAGTATAATTAGTTAGAGATCTAATTGAATTAGGAATCGTTTTGCTTGTATAAATAGTACCCTTGATGAATAGAAAATTATTCTGGTTTTATCAAATCTAACAATGATTTATGGCAATAAAGCGATATCTGTTTTCGGGCGGTTTATCGGAAACAAATTTGGGGACTCTCGTTTCCATTGCACATTCTACAAATTCCATAGTAATTATAATTGACTAAAGAAGGTGATAGAGTCATAGACCGACATACATGGATACAATTCTGGACATATAATTGTGAGGAGTATTTTGCACAAGATTGATCAAGATATTCAGTCCAAGAGTGCTTAAGAGCATACAAAAGATCAAGGGTATTCAGCGAAAGGTCAAGAACAGAAACATGAGCACAGTGCATCAGCTTAAGGGTTCGAGTTTTACATTAGGCCATCTAGTGTTTAAGTTTAATTGATCAAAATGTGAAGTTTGTACGAGTCCCGAGTCAGCAGTAGAATGGTTTGAAATTGTGTGGTGTATAAAAGGGAAAGTCAGTGTATTCATTTGATTGACTGAGAATTCAATCAAACAGAGCTACTTCTGCTCAATACTTTTCTGCTTCTGGTTTATCTTCTTCTACTACTTATCTTTGTTTTCTTCTCTCCATTGATGATATCATAAAAGGTGAGGCACAAACTCATCATTCATTCTTTGGGTTCAACCTTACCCTGTAATTTCTAACACATGTAACTAGTTGTTTATATGCAAGTTTACATATTTAAAACTAAGGAATTTCGGAGGATTCGAGTTAGTTACTCACAAATTGAAGTTGAACAACATTTCTTATTTTCATTATTTTTCTCACTTTGGCTATTCAGCTATCATATGGTGTTCTCCATTTTCTCAATATTTTCTTTTTTCAGTTTTGATTCCAAATATCACATCTGTGAGGGGAAATAAAGTAAAGTTAGATCAATTACTTTTAAAAATCGATGGTATGGAAAGCCATGTCATACAATAGCAATGTGAGAGAGAGGGAGAAGAAGACAGAGAATTGTTAGGTTCAGAATTGTTTCAGTGTTGCAGTGTGGTAGAATTGTTTCAGTATTATCCGTAAGTTCTGCAATTTGAGGACTTCTGTTGGTGGCCGTTGGAAAACGGGTCGCAGGTTAATGAATACAGGTCGAATCTAATGAGCCGGGTATTTTATTGGTGAGACTCTTAATTTCACCTTAATAGTTTCAATCTCTCTCTTGTATTCGTTAACCCGCGACCCGTTTTTTAAAACATTTTTCACCACTTTCTCTCCATTCCGTTGGATAGATCCAACGGCCACCAACAGAAATCCACAAATTGCAGAACTTACAGGAGACCTCAAGAGAAGTCCACTGTATAAGTACATGTACATATCTTCATGTATTTGTGTACATATCTACACAAATTTCATGATCGTCGTATACTCCTTCCTGTTGTGCATTATGGTTTAACATGTATGATTTCGTATATAGGTTTGATTTAGTGGGTCTCCTGTCGTTTGATTTAGTGGGTCTCCTCATGTGTAGATATCCTCATGTATGTGCGTACATATCTACACAAATTTCATGATTGTCGTATACTCCTTCTTGTTGTGTATTATGGTTTAACAAGTATGATTCCGTATATAGGTTTGATTTAGTGGGTGTCCTGTCGTTTGATTTAGTGGGTCTCCTTTCATAAATAGGTTTGATTTCCAAAATCCTAGATCTCGTCATTCCTAAACAGGTTTGATTCATCTCAATTCGTTTAACATGTTTGATTGCGTAAACAGGTTTCAAGAATTCCATTATTTGCTCCCTCATGCCCTAAACAGGTTTGATTCATCTCAACTATTTCATTATTTGTTCCATTCTCGTATGTTTCGGGTCAGGAGTTAAGGGTTTCACTACAAGAAAAAACACAATTCCCGACTACACGTTTAGTCGCCAATAGTTTACTATTTAGTCGCCAAAGATATTTGCCGACTAAAGAATTTAGTCGCCATATCGAGGGCGGGAAAGATTTTTGCCAACTAAATATTTTTTACTTTCGCCTACTAAATAGTTTAGTCGGCGAAAGTCGACTTTTGCCGACTAAACTATTTTAGTCGGCGAAAGTCGATACACGTGGCGCTGACATAAGCAAAAAATTTCACATACATTGCCACATAAGACCTCTAACATCCATGTGGCACTTACTGTATCAGAATTGTGATAATATATAAACTACCAATATATCACTACCAAGATTTGAACTCACCACCTCTTCCATAATCACCAAAAACCTATCCACTAGACCACTTACACACTTTTGTTTAGTAATGAAAATACAAATATTTATTATATCAAATGAACTCTCAAATTATGTATATGATATACATATATATAGTATACATACATACACACACACACACACACACATATATATACATGTAATAAAAATAATATATGTATGTATATATCCGTATACTATATATAATATATCTACAAATACAATATATGTATATTCGTATACAATAATATGTATATATATACATGTATGTGTGTGTGTGTGTGTGTGTGTGTATACATATAATATTCGTATACCATATATAATATATGTATATCCGTATACATATGTAGTATACACATATATATACATGTATGTGTGTATATATATGTATATATATATATGTGTGTGTGTGTGTATTCATTGATGGAGTATACATAATAATTGTATATTCGAATACATTCATACATACATATATGTATACATGTGTATATATATCTGTATATTCGTATACGGATATACATACATAGATGTAATATATATAACATATAATATATACATACATACATACATATATATCCGTACATACATATATACATACATAGATATCATATTATATTATATTATATTTTATATATATATATATATATATATATTATCCGCATATTCATATACTATATATAATATATGTACAAATACAAATAGTATATGTATGTATATATCCGTATATTAGTATACTATATATAATATATGTATATATATATGTATATTTGAATACATACATATATGTATATATGTGTGTGTGTGTATATATATATGTGTGTGTATATATTATATGTATATCTGTAAAAATATTGTAGTAGGCCGGAATAATCATTAATGGGCCCCGGCCCATGATCAGCCGCATCATATTCAGGGGCTCCACGAAGCCCAAACTTACCTGGGCTTGGGCCGAACAGCCTATCGGCCTGAGCCTTTGCTCGGCCATTCCGAACGAGTTTTGTGCTCGGCCTTGCCGGTCAGTGGAATCACAATCCGCACCGACCTTCGGCCAGGATCCCCTTTGGCGGCTTCTTGACCAGGTCGTCTCAGAAACAACCGGTAATTCAGTTTCCAAAGCACAAACACACGTTCTCCGCTTTCTAAGGGACGTGCAGGCGCACCTTTCCAACTCACTCGGACGTGGGACACATGGCAACGTTCCCGCACTCTTCGGACCACGTCCTACATACTGGGCCGGACGTTCCGGAGACGGTTGGACTCCTACTCTATAAATACCCCGGCGGCACTCCAATCAAAGGTACATGCACACTCGCGCTTAGAACTCACTTTCAAGTTGCTTTCATTCTTTCCAGAAGGCTAATTTGATCGTCGGAGTGCCCACCGGAGATCCAACCCCCCGGTGTGCACTAACATAGTGCTGAGTGTTTTGCAGATCATACGAAGATTCCAGACTCCACAATTTGGCGACCACAGTGGGAGATCCTTCTGACTTCTCATCCTCAAACCCTCACAGTAAAGCTTTACCAGAATCAACAATGGTGATCACCGGAACAGAACCTTCAGTCCTACCAACCATTCCACCCCCTCCCCCTGCTGACCTGAGGGACAAAGCGTATGTCGAGCGCCTGGAGGCTCGACTGGCAGAACAAGACCAGCTGCTTCACCTGGTCAGAGAGGAGATTGCGCAACTCAAGGTTGCCATCAAACCTAACCAGAATGGCGAGACATCGCGAGCTCGGCGACGAAGGCGCCGCAGGACACGCTCTCCGGAGCGAAGAGAAAGGAATAAGCGTCCGGCCCTCGAACGGCTGGGAGCCGAAACCGAGGTCGACGCGATCAACGAAACACGGGGCCAGGGCCGAACCCGAACCGCGCCATCTGAAAACTGTTCGGATTCCGAACGAGGAGCTCGGAGGGTCTCGGTTCACAGGAGGTTGGGAGCTCAACCAGTGAGCAGCACCCAGTCGTACTCTCCTCCGACAACACCTTCGGACGACACCCCGACCCATGAGACTCAAATGGATCGGAGGTATGGCGGCCGAAGGGATCAATCCCCATCAAGACGTCAAAACTATCGAGGGCGTTCCCCTCGGTATCACGGTGGGCAGGACCTCAGGCCACAACTCGTGGCCAGACGGGGGGGAAGGGCTGAGCAGGGTCCTCAGCCGGCACGTTCACAGTGCGATATCATCCACGACCAGCTCATCTCTTCTCCCTTTACCAGAGAGATAGATGGAGTGCGTCCGCCGCGTGGCTTCAATCCCCCAAAGTTCAGCAAGTACGATCCTAAGACAGATGCCTACCTGCACCTGGTACACTTTCGGCAGATGATGTCTCTCTACAGCATGGACGACGCATTGATGTGCAAGTTGTTCCCCTCCAGCTTGGGAGAGCTAGGGCTCCTCTGGTTTGATAAGCTGCCGAAGGAGTCCATCCCATCCTTCAAGGACCTATCCCTCGCTTTCCTGGCTCGGTTCGTCACCAGTAGCAGGCAAAAGAAGGGCATCGACTCTCTCCTCGCACTGCGGAAGTCGGCAAATGAGTCTCTCAGGCAGTACGCTGCTAGGTATTGGGAGCTCTTCAACGAGATTCAGGGCTGCGATCCTGCTATTGCCGTTACTTCATTCAAACTCGGTCTGGATCATAGAAGCAGGTTATTCGAGGACCTCATGTTATCCAATCCTACTGATATGGATGACCTTATGGGCCGGATCGACAACCACTGCCGACTGGAGGAAGCACGCAGCGAGCGGCGTCAGGCCGAACAAAACCATCCCTGTCAGGGGGATGGGAACAAGCATACACCACACGGCTCGCGCCGGAGTGTGAACGTGGTATCCTCTGGGAAAAATAAGGGACCTCGGCCGTTCGAGTTTACTGCGGTGAAGACGGTCTTCAAGGTCCCAACCTACGAGATCCTTAAGAAAATACAGCATGAGCCGTACTTTGAATGGCCGAGGCGGCCATTGGGAGAGGAGCGAAAAACACCAGACTCTCCATACCGATGTTCATACCACAGAGAGAAGGGTCACTTGACCACACGCTGCCGAGCATGGAAGGATTTCCTCGAACGGCTTGTATCGCAGGGACTCCTCAAAGAGTTCGTCAACGAGGAAAAAACACAAGCCGGGCCCCAGACAGAACCAGAGAAGGAGAACAGTGGGGAAGTCCGGGTGATCGATGTCATTCACGGTATGGTGGATGCAGCAGCCGAGGAAAACCTTCGGGCCGAGATCAGGCGTGCGGCGTGCGGCAAACAGGTCATGTCCTTAAGTGCGGGAGCCAAACGTCCGCATCTCGACAGCTAGTCTGGGGGCAACCTGTCATTCTCTGATCAAGACCTTCAACGCCTCCAGATGCCGCATAATGACGCGTTAGTCGTCTCTCTCACCCTCGGCAATTCGCTGGTCCGCCGAATATTGGTCGACCAGGGGAGTTCCGCCGAGGTCATGTATTACTCCCTGTTCAAGGCGTTGCACTTACGGGAGGCAGACCTCACACCTACCGAGGTACCACTGGTAGGGTTCAACTCGGCTCCTGTTTGGCCCCTTGGTAAGATCACACTCCCAATCCGCACGGGCACAAGGACCGTAGAGGTCGAGTTCGTGGTCGTCGACGTACCGAGTCCTTACAATGCCATCGTCGGCCGCGTATGGCTACACAAGCTTGGGGCCGTAGCCTCAACTTATCATCAAGTCCTTCGCTTCAACGGGATGTGGGGACCCGAAGAGGTATTGGGCGATCAGTTAGCCGCCAAAAAATGCTATGTGGCGGCGATCAAGAGCAAGGTCTGCCCCGAACAGGTCCAATGGGTGGAGGCGCAGGACGCTCCCCTCCTGGACGACGTCGGCACACCAGCTGCCGAAAAAGCAGTTGAGGAACTGATCACAGTACCGGCCGACGACATCAATACCGACAGAACTTTTCTGTTGGGATCGACCCTATCACCAGCCGAACGGGAAGCCATGACCTGCTTCCTCAAGAAGAACATTGAAGTGTTTGCGTGGACACCGTATGAGATGCCGGGCATCGATCCAGATTTTATCTGTCACCATCTCAACGTAGACAGATCCCGCCGACCCATCATTCAAAAACCGCGACGCTCGGCCACGATCCATACTGATGCAGTCATCGAGGAGGTCGATCGATTGTTGGAAGCCGGGGCGATCAAGGAAGTGCAGTACCCCACCTGGTTGGCAAACACCGTCGTTGTGAAGAAGAAAAATGGTAAGTGGCGCGTCTGCGTCGATTATACGAACTTGAATGATGCTTGCCCCAAGGATTGCTTCCCGGTACCGAGGATCGACCGCCTCGTTGACGCTACATCTGGGCATGCTCGGTTCAGCTTCATGGACGCCTACCGAGGGTACCATCAGATTGCTATGCACGGTCCGGATATGGAGAAAACAGCCTTCATCAGTCCCCGCGGATTGTTTTGTTATAGGGTCATGCCCTTCGGTCTCAAGAACGCGGGGGCCACATACCAACGGATGGTTACAAAAATGTTCGGCAAACAGATCAGAGATACGATGGAAGCCTATATCGACGATATGGTGGTCAAGAGCAAATTTGAGGCCGAGCACCTCAAGCACCTGCAGGAGGTGTTCGACATACTGAAAGAGCACAAGCTCCGTCTCAACGCTGACAAATGTGCCTTCGGAGTCGGCTCTGGGAAATTTCTGGGGTACCTTGTCACCAGAAGGGGCATCGAGGCCGACCCGAATCAAATAACTGCAATCAACAATTTAGCGGCGCCGTGCAGTATCAAAGGAGTTCAAAAGTTAACAGGAATGGCGGCCGCATTGAACAGGTTCATTAGCCGATCTTCGGACAAGTGCCGTCCATTTTTCGCACTACTGAAAAAATGCAGCCGTAGGAGCTTTGAGTGGAGAGTGCGATCAGGCGCTCCAAGATTTGAAGGCCTACTTATCCTCAGCGCCGAAGGACAAGGAACCTCTGTTCATTTATCTGGCCGTGTCTCCGCACGCGGTCAGTTCTGTTCTTGTTCGGCAGGATGACCGAGCTCATCTGCCTATCTACTACACCAGCAAAACACTGGTCAGTGCCGAAACCAGATATCTGCCTTTGGAGAAACTGGCGTTAGCATTGGTCTCGGCTTCCAGAAAGCTTGCGCCGTATTTCCAAGCGCACACCATCACGGTCTTGACGGCACAACCCTTAAAAAGTTTGTTCCGAAAGGCCGATCTCTCCAACCGCATCTCCAAGTGGGCCGTGGAATTGGCCAACTTCGACATACAATACCAGCCGAGGACGGCGATCAAGGGGCAGGTTCTGGCGGACTTCATCGCCGAATTCACAGCAAAGTCGGAGGACACACTGCCGAACAAAGAGTCGGCGGGATCAGTACAATGGCAACTATTCCATGGCAACTCTTGGCGAATGTTCGTGGATGGCGCGTCCAATAATCATGGTTCCGGAGCCGGGGTCGTTCTGGTTTCACCAGAAGGAATTATCCATGAATTGGCAATCCGGCTTGACTTCCTCGCCTCGAACAATGAAGCCGAATACGAGGCCGTACTTGCCGGTCTTCGTTTCGCAGCAGACCTCGGTTCGGAGCATATTACAGCTTACAGCGATTCTCAGTTGGTAGTTCACCAGCTCTCCGGCGAATATGAAGCTCGCGACGACCGAATGTCCCGTTACCTTACCGCTTTACAACACGCCAGCAAACAGTTCCACAATTTTTCATTGGAACAGATTTCTAGGGAACACAACGCCCATGCCGACGCTTTAGCCGGTCTCGCGTCGGCAACGGACGCTGGGGGGCAGAGGACTGTATCTATCGATATCCTCCCACAGCCGAGCATCGAAAAATCTGCGGCTGAGCCAGTATATTGCATTTCACAGGAACCCAGTTGGATGGACCCCATTGTAGCGTACCTTCGGGACGAGACGTTACCCAAAGACCGAAGGGAAGCACACAAAATCACTCACAAAGCCGCCCAGTTCTGGTTAGGACCAGGTAACAAACTCTACCGGAGAGCTTTCTCGGCAC
Organism: Arctostaphylos glauca; assembly: GCA_019985065.2. Classification (NCBI taxonomy): domain Eukaryota; kingdom Viridiplantae; phylum Streptophyta; class Magnoliopsida; order Ericales; family Ericaceae; genus Arctostaphylos; species Arctostaphylos glauca. Next base: position 387,838 of record JAHSPW020000021.1, read on the forward strand.
CTTATCTGCTTTGTGTGCACCCCAAACAGACTGGGGCTATTCTTCAGGAATTACATTCAGGCAGCTGCGGATATCACTCGGGAGGACGATCGCTCGTGCATCGTGCTCTGACTCAAGGCTACTGGTGGCCTAACATGAAAAAAGAGGCCGATATGATGGTAAAAAGCTGCGACCAATGTCAAAGGTTCTCTCCGCTCATACATCAGCCGGCCGAACATCTCAATCCCCTTTCCAGTCCATGGCCGTTCGCACAATGGGGGCTGGATATAGTCGGGAAATTCCCTGTGGCCCCAGGAGGCTTTAAATTTCTGATCACCGCTACAGACTACTTCACCAAATGGATCGAGGCCGAACCATTGGTCAAAATTGAAGACAGAGATGTGAAGAGGTTTGTATGGCGAAATATCATATCAAGGTTCGGCATCCCTTATGCTTTCATATCAGACAACGGCACGCAGTTCGTTGGGGACCTATTTACCGACTTCTGCGCCGAGCACAGAATCCGCTTCTTCAATTCCACACCGTCATACCCTCAGTGTAACGGACAGGCCGAAGCTTCTAACAAAATCCTCCTGAACGGAATCAAAAAACGACTAATGGCAGCAAAGGGTAGATGGGCCGAAGAGCTGTACAGCGTTCTATGGGCCTACCGAACAACACCACGCCGATCCACAGGACGAACACCGTTCTCCTTGGCCTTTGGCATAGAAGCTGTCATACCTTTGGAAGCTGGCCTCCCGATGATGCGGACAGAAGAATTCCATCCGGACACCAATGACAAAGCTTTGTCGACGGCCTTAGACCTGGCCGAAGAACAGAGGGAAGCTGCTCGGATCCGAATTGCCGCTTATCAGCAAACGATATCTCAGGGCTATAACACCAGAGTTCGGCCCAGATCCTTTAAGCCGGATGATCTTGTTCTGAGAAAGGTCGTCGGCGCGAAACGTACAAATAAGCTCGGTCCTAATTGGGAAGGTCCCTACTGAGTGATCAAGATCGTTGGGGTCGGCTCTTACAAACTGGAAGACATGGATGGGACACCTATTCCCCGACCTTGGAATTGTCATAACTTAAGGAAGTACTTCCATTAAGTTCTCTCTCTGTTTGTTTTATTATGAGAAGTGCGTGGTCTACGACCTCACTCTCTTCAGTTTATTCATTTTTCGGTTTATTTTTGTAATCATGACTTGTTATCAGTGTATGACACTCTTCATGTTCGGTTTCTTCTTTACTTAGTGAAATTTTTGAAATTTCTCCAAAGGTTCGGCGACGTGCCTCTATGTTATCCGTTTCAGAACGGTTCGGTTTAATCTTTACTTACTGAAATTTTTGAAATTTCTCCAAACGTTCGGCGACGTGCCTCTATCTTATCCGTTTCAGAACGGTTCGGTTTGTTCTATACTTGTGAAATTTTTGAAATTTCTCCAAATGTTCGGCATTGTGTCACTCTATTATCCGTTACATAACGGTTCGGTACGAATTATGCAATTGCATAAAAGAAAATAAACCGAAGTGTTTCGGTGATCATTACAATGAAAAGAAAAATAGGTACGGTTCGGAAAACAAAAGTTGATCGTATTCAAAAGTGAAGTTCATTACACGGAAGTCTACTACTACTAAAGCAAAATGAAGATAGAATTGGCGCGCAGGCCCTAATCTAATTTCCTACTTAAACGGCCGGGCCACCATCTTCGGCAACGGAGGAGTCAGGTACTCGTTCCGTATCTGGGAGGCCAGTCTCTTGGGCCGGGGATTGCACGACGGCGGCAGCATCACTGGCCGGCTCGGCAGCAGCAGAAGGTTCTCCGTACGGCGGGATGTCCTCGTACAGAGCTGACCCTTCCGGCACTTCAGCAGCCTTCAGGGCCCGGCAATAGCAGCTGCGGAAGGCTCCCTCAAGCAGTTCTGCCAGCTGGGCATTGATGCCCTCCATTTGCTTCAGGAATTTCTCCTGAGCTTCGGCATAGCCGTCATTGTAGCCCTTGGCATCGGCCTCGTCTACCTTCTTGGCTGTCTCTGCCTTTGAGGCTTCCAGCTCTACAGCCAGAGCCTTCCCATTTTCCTCGGCAATGGACAGGGCCGTGCGGATGGCATTCCGCTCTTCTCGCATTACGTTCTTCGACGCACTCTCCTGCTCGAGTGAGGACTTCAGGGTGCGGATTTGGTGGGCCTTCCGCATCAGCCCGTCGGATACCGGACCCAAGTGTTGGGTTGCCTGCAAAACATGACCGAAGAAGCAATCAGTACGGAATATGAAAAGGACTTAGCAAAATTAAAGAGAAGAAAAGGTACGATACCTTCACCATGAGCCGAGCCATTTGAAGGAATGACTGGTCCAAAGTCGTCGGCAGGGCCTCGGCATCCTTAGGGAGTGTCATCCCTTCAGCCAAGGTCAACGCCATGAGCGGGTCGGCGTTGATGGTGTCGGCAACTGTCAGTTACTTGGGGGCGTGGATGTGCCCGTTGCTTCGGTCGTTACCAAGGGCTTGCTCGCCTTTGGTGGAGCCAAAGCACCCCCCTTGGAGTGCCCGGCCACAGAGGCCTTCTGTCGGGAGTCCTCCTTGGACTCCTTCGCCTTCTTCGCGGTGGCAGCGTTCTCCTCCGCTCCTTTCCTCTTATTCTGAGGATCGGCAGGACGGGGGGGCTGCAGTGTGGTTCCGCTAACGGCTAGCTTCAGAGTCACCTCTTCCGGAGCCTTCCTCGGCATGTTGGCAGCTTCTGCGATAAAAGCCCTCAGTCCTTGTTCACTGAAGTCGAATGACAAACAGTGACTATAACGAAGTTGTCGAAGAATAGGTACCTGAGGAGATCTGAATGACCTCGTTCGGCGTTGACTCCTTTCGCGGTTCTCTGACCACTCCGAGCAGAACAGTGTCGGCTCGGTTCTCTTCTAGAGCTTCGGAGCTCTCGCTGCTGCTGGAGTCTCCTCGGCACTTGAGCTTCGACCGGTAAACCTCGACGTAGCCGAGCAGAACGGAGCAGTGTTTGTGCCTCCTCTGAACGGTGAATGCTCGGCTGATTCTATCCCAGTCTGCCTTGCTCCGTAGGCGGTCGACAACACCTTTTCCTGCAAAAAGATAAAAGAGTCAGAACCAAGTTAAAAGGCAAAGACGAACAAGCTAACAGACTGTACAAAGACTCACCGGCGAACCCAGGAACACGCGGAATGGGGTGATAACGAAATTCGCCGGATGCGAATTCGAACTCTCCTCGGACTACGACGAAGTCATTAGCATACTTGTCGGAGTCCGGAAGGCCTCTGATCAGCCTCCTCTGTCCGGTTCGGCAGCTCAGGTACTTTCTCCTAGCCACCTTGTTCTGGCTTACTAAGTAGAGGCCGAACAAGTCTTCAACCTCGAAATCGAGGTGGTATCTCTCCTTCAGCTCGATGACCCCTACTACTATTCGATAGAAGTTGATGGTCACCTGGGAAGGGGTCAACTGGAGCACGTTCAGCACTTGCCGAAGAAAAGGGTGGAACGGGAAGCGCACGCCACCCTCGATGATAGCCATCAAGGGCAGAACGATCTGGAAATCGTCTGTCGTGACGCTCTCCTCCGGCCGCACGAGGTCTACTGAGACACTATCCGGAATGCCGTAGGTCACGCGGAAGTCTGCGAGACTCTCCGAATCCTCAAAGAAGCGGGAGTAACGGTTCTTCCCCGAGTGAGTGGCCGAAGTCTTCGGCATCACTTCTGGGGTCCCTGCCGAGCCGCTGGTCCCAGCTTGTTCGGCGCTAGTGGATGACATCTCCGCTGAGTCTACTTCTGGTCTGGACATCCTATAAAGACGTGCACGGGTGTTAAACATAAAAAGGTGAGGTCCGGTCAGACTCAGTTGAGGCCTAAACTAATGGGGCCGGGGCTTCGTAGCCCCTCAGGATGCCCTCGGCAAAAACACCCGTCGCTCGGCCAGAAACCCGTCGCTCGGCCAGAACGCTTGTAGCTCGGCCGGATCCTGGGTTTATGCCCAGGCGACAACAGTGATTCCTAAAGGTCACCCTAAACCTATTAGAAAAGACAACTATCGCAAAAGAAAGGTAACAGGAGACTTACCCAGTGAATGCGGTGATTGCTTGATGGACTTCGAAGTTCTTCAAACTCTGGGCGATTGCGTAAGAGAAATTTTAGAGAGAGAAGGGGTCGCAAGGATATGGGAGTTGGAAAAGCTCCAAGATCTCCCAGGCCCTCTATTTATAAGAGGGCTACCAAGGCGGGAAAACGGCCGGCGTGAGAAACGAGGCACCCCCGCACGAGGATCTGAAGCGTTTCACCTTCAGCCGTCAGATGAAGCCACGTGTCACCGTCTCGTCGCCCGACGCTTCGCTTCCGCCGTTCTGCAGTGTCCTTTCGGCTCTACCGTTAGATGAAGCCACGCGTCGCCATCTCATCGCCCGACGCTTCGCGTCCGCCGTTCTGCAGTGTCCTTTCGGCTTTGCCATCAAAGGAAGCCACATGTCACCATCTCATCGCTTGACGCTTCGCGTGCGCCGTTCTGCAGTATCGCTTCGGCTCTGCCGTTAGATCGAAAGCCACGTGTCGCAATCTCAGCTCCTGACACCTCACGTGCGGCTCAGACCCTTTTACCAAGCACTATGCAGCGTTCTCTCAAAATCTGATGATTCCTAACAGAGCCAACCTCGCAGGTCTGTTCGGTTCCGAACAGAATGCCCCAGGGCATCAATAACTAACACAAGTTCTCCACGGCCGTCAAGAAAAATCTGCCTTCGTGCCGGGGCTCGGCCACATGGTCAATTCCCCCGTACCGAGCCGCGTACGACTGAATTGAGGGGCTATTGTAGTAGGCCGGAATAATCATTAATGGGTCCCGGCCCATGATCAGCCGCATCATATTCAGGGGCTCCACGAAGCCCAAACTTACCTGGGCTTGGGCCGAACATCCTATCGGCCTGAGCCTTTGCTCGGCCGTTCCGAACGAGTTTTGTGCTCGGCCTTGCCGATCAGTGGAATCACAATCCGCACCGACCTTCGGCCAGGATCCCCTTTGGCGGCTTCTTGACCAGGTCGTCTCAGAAACACCCGGTAATTCAGTTTCCAAAGCACGAACACACGTTCTCCGCTTTCTAAGGGACGTGCAGGCGCACCTTTCCAACTCACTCGGACGTGGGACACATGGCAACGTTCCCGCACTCTTCGGACCACGTCCTACATACTGGGCCGGACGTTCCGGAGACGGTTGGACTCCTACTCTATAAATACCCCGGCGGCACTCCAATCAAAGGTACATGCACACTCGCACTTAGAACTCACTTTCAAGTTGCTTTCATTCTTTCCAGAAGGCTAATTTGATCGTCGGAGTGCCCACCGGAGATCCAACCCCCCGGTGTGCACTAACATAGTGCTGAGTGTTTTGCAGATCATACGAAGATTCCAGACTCCACAAATATATACACATATATGTAATATATATAACATATAATATATATATACACACACACGTACATATACATACATACATATATATATCCATATATTCGTATGCTATATATAATATATGTACAAATACAAATAATATATGTATGTATATATATGGATACATGTATATAGAGAGTACATGTAGTTTGCATATACCTTACAACCCTAACTACTCTATAATATATATGCATACATGCTTACATACATATACATATATTATATGTACAAATACAAATAGTATATGTATATATATGTATATTCGTATACAATAATATGTATATATATACATATATATATATATGTGTGTGTGTGTGTGTGTGTGTGTGTGTACAATATTCGTATATTATATATTATATGTATATATAGTATTGTATATATATCCGTATATTTGTATACCATATATCATATATGTATATTTGTATATATATATGGGGAGGCTCAAGACACCAATATGTTTTTAGACCAATATTAGACCAATGTCTAAACTCTTCATTCCTAATTAAATTTTGATGATCCGAACCGTTCAATGTATTTAAAACATGTTTTTAAGGGTACCCGCGAGAAATCAGCTCAAAATATTATCGGAAAGGACTTGATCCGAGCAGTGGTTCAAAATGCTGATAGGAATTGTTTTATGAACCAATGTTTCGATCAAGCCCTTTCCGGTAATATTTTGAGCTGATTTTTCGCAGGTATTCTTAAAAACTCTTATATATATATTAGACCAACGCCTAAACTCTTCGTTCCAGATTAAATTTTAATGATCCAAACCGTTCAATGTGTTTAAAACATGTTTTTAAGAATACCTGCGAAAAATCAGCTCAAAAGATTACCGGAAAGGGCTTGATCGAAGCATTGGTTCATAAAACAATTCCTATCAGCATTTTGAACCACTGCTCGGATCAAGTCCTTTCCGATAATATTTTGAGCTGATTTCTCGCGGGTACCCTTAAAAACATGTTTTAAACACATTGAACGGTTCGGATTATCAAAATTTAATCGGGAATGAAGAGTTTGGGTGTTGGTCTAATATTGGTCTAAAAAAGTGTTGGTCCCTATATATATAAACACACACAATACTTTTTTAGACCAATATTAGACCAATGTCTAATCTCTTGATTCCTGATTAAATTTTAATGATCCGAACCGTTCAATGTGTTTAAAACATATTTTTAAGAGTACCTGCAAGAAATCAGCTCAAAATATTACCGGAAAGGGCTTGATCCAAATAGTGATTTATAAAACAGTTCCTGTCAGCATTTTGAACCACTGTTTGGATCAAGCCCTTTCCGGTAATATTTTGAGCTGATTTCTCGCGGGTACCCTTAAAAATATGTTTTAAACATATTGAACGATTCAGATCATTAAAATTTAATCGGAAAATAAGAGTTTAGCCGTTGGTCTAATATTGGTCTAAAAAATGTTGGTCTATGGAGCCATCCCCATACATAAATATATGTATGTATATGTATTATATAGATATATATGTTATTTGCCGACTAAATGTGTTTTAGTCGCCCAAAAGTTGTGATTTTTATCGACTAAACCAAAGTTGAGTCGGTGAAAGTTGCGACTTTTGGCGACCAACCTCTATTTCGTCGGGAAAAGTCACCACGACTAAACCGAGTTTAGTCGCCAAAAGTGTCGACTTTCCCCGACTAAAAAGAGTTTAGTCGCCAAAAGGTGACTTTTCCTGACTAAATAAAGTTTAGTCGCCAAAAGTTCAAAATTTTAGCGACTATAAAGGTTAGTCGCCAAATACACGACTTTTGGCGACTAAATTTAGTTTAGCCGCTAATTTTAGTCGCCAAAAGTGTATTTTATTGTGGTGTTTCCACCTAAGCTTCTATTCGTGACTAGATATGTGTCAATAATTTTGTTGTTGGCTGTGGTACAGGGTGTCAGTGCTCTTGACATTCAGTTCTATGCAGTCCAAAATTCAAAAGTTTAGTACAAATAAACCCCGCGTCCTTACCCTTTAAGTACAATTGAATGATGTTGTTAGCATGTGAAAAAAAGCCAAAGAAACAGTCGACTAATAAACAAGTATGGGTATGAACACCTTATTGTAGATCATTAGCGAAGTTCCGTTTTTATTGGATTGGAGGAAGAGTGCATCATCTAATAAGGCACAGAAGCGATCAACTACCATTGAACCCCTCTGTTACCAATTCAGAATTTCTAAAATTATTGCACAATATATATACACGAGGATTTCTACGCATTTTCTTTGTAGAATCAAATTAACAACAACTGTTGTGCATCAAAAGACTAACAAAGATGGAGTGATTGGCTTTCCCAAAAAAATATGTTAGCTTTTGACAATCACTCACGTACATTCCCAACAACGCAATGAATCTGGGTTGATCAGGTTTTTTGGCGTTGATTTTCAGACAAAAGTTAAATTAATATGAATTTTGTAATGCTTGGACTTTTGAGTAAAGTCGAAAACAAATTTTAAGCAAAAAGGGGTTTGGTAGGGTAAGTTAAGTGAAATAATAATAATAAATGATTAGATTTGAATGGAGTTGGATTTGGGGAGATGGGAGGGATAATGGTCCGCTAGCTACGTCCATTAATCACCTTAGCATGTGTTGAGAATCCAACTTCCATCATTCCTCCATGCTTCTTAATCAATATATTCCTATGCAATGACAATCTCTCTCTCTCTCTTTGCTCCTCAAATGAAAATTATTATAATACAATCACTTGTTGTACTCTTTTGTTCTTTTCTAATAATCTCTTCGTTTTTTTTGCTAAGCAAGATGTAGTTGTTTGTTCTTTGTTTGGGTGTTATTCTAAGATTTTAGATGTTTGTTCTTCGTTTCTTCATTTGTCATAAGAATTTGTGGTTTGTGGTGATAGATTCATACATTTTGAGATTGGGGCTGAGGGTCGCCGTCCATAGTTTTTCCGAACAAAACAACTCTTTTTTGCACTGTCTTATTAGGAAAATTTGTTACCAATGAGTTTTGGACCTTTTTCTGTGCAAAAATGATAATATTAGCTAGCTAGTGATTAGTAAGTTACAATGTAAGATCTCTCTTACGAACACTACAGCCCAATTTCACAACCACCTAGGCAACAAAATCTAATGTAACAATAAATGGCTTTGGCCTAAGGTACAAGCTATCGTTGAAGATGCCTATAAAATGATATAGCAGCGACAACTGTTAGGACCATGACTAATACCTAGATAATTGAAATATATGAATTTGTTTTACATATGTATAATCTTTTACATTATAACTGACAGTGTCAAGAAATAAACAGTAACTTTCAATATTCCTCCTTAGGTTCCTGCATGCATGTTCAAAGGCTAGGGTGATTGTTTCGGCCGTGGACTGACGATTAAGTTAAATCACTGGTATAGGAGAGTCTGTATGTACTGACAATGTGTAGAGAACATACCTTGGACACATTGCATCAGTCTCTTTTATAGGGTGAGTGATTGATGATATTCCTTGCAATTGCCGAATTTGAACAACTCCAAAAAATGCAGCAACCTTACATAGTTTTTATATATGTTATTAGTTTCTTTGCTTTGGTGTACTATATAAAGAACTCGTGCAAAGTTTGGGTCATCATGCTTCTGTCATCTTTTTTGTTTTTGGTCTACAAGTATATATAATCGTGGTCTGTGTTGATTATATGGCAACATCTCTGTAGATATTTTGCTAATTTTTGAAAACATGCTTTTGAGAAGAATATGTATGTGAATTCCATGTGGAGGTCAGAAATTTAGCTGGTTTTTTGCTTGTCTTTCTATGTTTTTGTGTAGAGATGCTAGTACAACTCTATTGAAGTAAGGCATCTCTAGTGTATACCTCTTAAGTATGCTGCCAGCCGTAAATACTTGAGTATATTTAATCTTGACACTGTCTTTTTAATTGAGACTCTTTCGTGAGTTCAATGATTGGATGAAATCTATTATATTTAACCTTGCGCTGCTTTCTTTATTATGTTTTTAGTCTGCTATGATGTTTTTAGTTGTCCATAGGATAACCTGAGTTGTCCATACGATAAAACAATTGTAAGGCCATGACTCCTCGTTTACCTATATGCTGAATCAAATAGTGACCTTAACTATTTACAATGTTTCTTCGTTATACAATTTGTAGAAGGAATTCAAAAATGTTGGATGGCATACACCAAAATCATCTTCAAGTAATCTAAAAGAAGATGCTATTTCTAAAGTCCTTGGTCTTGAGAAGCGTGGCCGTGTAAGAGGATTTGGGAAATCACACAAACAAGGTTGGGTATATTCTCGCATGTGAGTAGCCAAGTAGCTCATCTACGTGATGAAAATGCTCAACTCAAGTCTCAAATTCAAAATATACAGATTGTATTGGCAAGGTAATCAAAACCCAAGTAAGTATCCTATAATCAAGTTAGGATTTATCAAAAATCAAGAAAGATTGATGATCGTTCTATAATCAAGATAAGAAAAATCAATTTTCAAATCAAAACTTTGTAGATCTAAGAATTGTGTGTGCTAACGAATGTTGTCTACACACAAACAAAAATACTATAAAAACCCTTAATTAATTTCAAAATAGTTCTTAATTTAATAAAACAACATCATAAATTGAAGACCTTGTGCGAGGATAGAATTACGTTAAGTCACGATTCGATGTTTCACATTCGAATCGAATCTTTAGAGGATTAGCTATTCATAAATTGAATAGAATTCATGAAAAATAAAGAACAAGAAGAAGAATAAGATGAACTTAGAAATAAAATAAAGAATTTTCAATTAATCTCTAACTAAATGTTGTAATCAATCTTCAAACTAATGATTATCTCCAGAACAAAAAAACCTGATCATAATTCCTATCTAGGGTCCTATTAATAGATTTCTAAATTTACAAAAAGATAAGGATACAGATAAGGATAAGAATAAAGAATAAAGAATAAAGAATAAAAATTTTATAAAATAAGAAAAAATTTCAATTGCACATTATTGGTAATACATGTCCATTTGCGGTAATTTCACATTTTATCCAAATTCGGATAATGCACTCTATTAGCGATAATTGCACTCATATTACTAGTAATTGCAGGTTCTGGCTCTTTCTTTCTCTTCTTTAGCAAATCTAGGCAGTACACTCTATTACCGATAATTTAATGTATTGCTTTAAAATTTTCGAAAGTCAGTACTTTCTACTATCATTAATACTGCATTCACTCTCGGTAATTGGACCCTTTACCCTTTAGTTTTGACTCCTCGCTTTCAGTTTCTTGATTTGATTTCTGTTAACCTCCCGAATCTCATAAATTCTTGCAAAATACTTCAAACACGCGTTAAATGATAAAATGATAAAATTACATAAAATGCGACCAATAGATAATAAACGCATACAAGTCGAGATTTTTACATAGAAAATACGCACTTTTGTGTGCCAATTATCCTGACTGGCCACTATTACTTCAATGGCATTTTTTTTTCATTACAAATGAAAATATAAAGTACCCTCCATTTAGAAAAAATGGCATTATTAGAATTTTTAAATTTCAACTAAATCAAAATCTTGTTCTCTCTATTTTAGTACAAAAATAAAAAAAAGTTATGTTTTTCCTTTCGAAAGAATGGTTCTTAACTTACTCTAGTCTCATCCACTTGAGACAAATAAGTATATCATTGTTATTAGAAGAATGTAATAAATTATTACCGCTGCTTTTTATTCCTAATTCGGAACTTTAAAAATTCACTTTTTTCCATACTTACAAATTTTTTCAGCAATTCGATTTTTTAGCTTAATTCGAACATTAAATCAAATGAACTTTTAAACTAAAATATGTTCTTCCTAACCATATTATTAATATCAAAACATAAATTTAGACTTTTCAACCTCGATATCATACTCAACTAGATGCTTTAAGAAAAAACAGCCAAATGATCATTAGTGATCCATTTGAATGACTCATATCGATCCAACCGAATGGCTTATGTTTTTTTTATCCATTTGATGTTTGTGATTCTTGTCATATTATTACTTTGCACTTATACTTTTATGATTCCTATTGTTATTCAGTTAACATTATGAATTATGGTTATTACACATCAGCATTATAAAAGCATATTGTTCTTATGACATTTTATCATCCTAGTTGTTGTTCGAGCATGTGTCAACTTAATAACAAAGGTCTAAGTATACCTCACTTGAGATAGTCATCCATCATGTGTTCCTGAATGAATAATGACATTTTAAAGAAAACATTGAGCTGTGTTGTTTGAGATGTGTCATTACTCCATTGGGAGATTGTGTTAGAATGACTTTAACCGAGATATGAATTTGGCCAAACTATGTTTCGTACCACCGGGCTATGTCTTGGAGCCGAGTTGGTCACGTCTCGTGTATTAAGCCAAGTTATATCATAAGCTAGTTATGTTCTTTAGCCGTGTCATGTCTTTTAAAAATAAAATCATAGATGATGATGGAGTTAGGATTTTTATCGAGGCATGATACGTAGGAGGCATAATGCCCAGGAGCATAGTCGTTGGGTATTAAATACGAGAGCCGATATTTGGGAATGTGTGCATTGGATACGAGGTTCAGCTTAGGGGCCAAGAACATTATGACACTGTTTTAAAAATAGATTTGATCGATGGGCAATGTTGGTGTTGACCCGAACTTGAGATTTTAAAATAAACTTTGGATACTTATGAGTCATGGTTAGACACGTATCAAGATCTACAGAGAACTTTAGAAAGTAGACTTGGACTTCATTACGTACTTTGTACTCCGATTATTTACTGTTATTATTGCTTCTGTTTATTCATTATCATTATTCATGCTTCATTCGTTTCGAAGCATAAATTGGATTATGAATAAGATTTTTACTATTATGGTATACCACTCATTTGATGTAATTTCTCTATCCCTGGCATTTCATGCTAGGTGTTGATGACATAACCGAGTCTTCTTACCCAGCTACCGATGATAGCACTTTTGTGGAGGACACTATAGCACCATAGTTCACCTAGCTTATGTTGAGCTCTATTTTATTTCTGTATTAATGTATTTTCATTTTAGTTGTAATCGAAATTTATTTTATTAATGAATAAGTTAGTCTTTTGATGTTAAATATTTTATTTAACATTTTCGAGAAATCGGAGCGTTACAAAGTGAATTTTAAAAATTTGATATTGAAACTAAAATAGGCAAAATATATAACTTTAAAAATTTGTCTTTGAAGTAGGTGTAGTTATTGTATTGGTGTAATGTTGAGATTGGGTTCTCACCAGCCCTGGGCTTGTACAGCTCACATCATGCGAAGTGTTGTTTTCTAATTTCTTCACAACAATATATTTATTTTGCCCTTCAAAAAAAAAAATTATCTTTGAAGTAAAATAAGCAAAACTAGACAACTTCAAAAACTTTAATTTTGAAGTAAAATAAAAGAATAAAATTAATTTAAAGTAAAATAATTGAATAAACTTAATTTCAAAAATTTAATTTCGAAAGTAAAACAAGCAAAGAATACAAAGTAAAATGAGTGAATAAAGGTTAATTTCCAAAATCTGATTTTAAAATTAAAATAAACAAAGTAGACAATTTCAAAAACTTGATTTTGAAATAAAATAAGTTGAATAAAATTAATTCAAAAATTTGATTTTGAAACTAAATAAACAAAGTAGACAATTTCGAAAATTCGATTTTGAACTAAAATAAGTGAACAAGGTTAATTTCAAAAATTGATTTTGAAAGTAAAATAAGCAAAATAGACAACTTCAAAAAAATTTGATTTCGAAGTAAAATAAGTGAACAAAGGTTAATTTCAAAAATTTGACTATGAAACTAAGACAAAATAAGATAAGCAACTTAAAAAAATTAAAATAAGCGAAACAAAGTTAATTTTAAAATTTTGATTTTGAAACTAAAACAAGCAAAATATACAACTTTAAAAATTTGATTTGGAATTTAAATTAGCAAAGATGTTAGCCCTAAAAAAGATTTGATTTCAAAATTTTAAATAAGTAAGAAACCTAGATTCGACAACTTAATTTTGAAATTGGGATGAGCGAATTCAAAATGTTAAACCGGATAATTTGAGGGAAAAAGATAGATTTTGAAATTAAAACTAGAAAAAAGATTAATCTCAAAGATTCAATTTTGAATCTAATAAACCTCTCTTTCTTTCTTTTTTTGCTGCACAATAAACCTCTTTTTTTAAAAGTATGACTTTGCAACTTTGAAACATCTTACGAGAAACGATCCCAATTATGAATTTTTTTGAAAATACAATTTCAAAATATAAAATAAACCTTAAAAATGTAGTTCTAAGACTTAAAATTTTATGAAAATACGATCCCGATTATAAATTGTTTTGAAAATACGACTTCAAAATCTAGAATAAGCCTAGAAAATATGATTTTAAGACTAAATTTTTTTGAGAATACGAATCCGATTACGATTTTTTTTGAAAATAGGACTTCAAAATCTAAAGTAAACCTTAAAAATATTATTCTAATACTTCAAATTTTTTGAGAATACGATCCTAATTATGAAATTAAAAAAAAAAGTATAATTCTAAGACTTCAAATTTTCGAGATCTGAGAGAAGACAAAAAAGTTATGACTCTAAAATTTGAACAAGAGTTTCTCTTTTTTTATTTTTTTATTCTGTGTTGCAGGATGCCTCCTCGACGTTTTACAATATATATATATATATATATATATATATATATTTCTAGACCTTCATGTTCACGTCGTGAGCCCAAGGACTCCCATTCGGGGGGGAGAAATCCCTTGTGATGATGACGTTAATGGGATGGGTGGCACTGCCAATATAGCTTATATTTTAAATTCTGGGACTACTTTTGTTGAAGATTTTCACTCTCAGGATTTAGCACTAGACTTCGAGGTGATGATAGGACCTGATGAAAACGTAGTCGAAATAGCGGACAATCCATTGTTGCATCACCTAGGTTCCCATCCCTCAGTTTTCTTACGGACTCATTAGAATCCACCCTCTCGACCTTTTAGGGGTTGTTGGTCCAATGTCTATAATACTTGCTTGATAGCCCACTCTTGCTATAAAAAGTTCCTGCATGCATAGGGTCTTAGTGAGTTTTTGTCGATTCCTCCTTTCCGAATTACCCATACCTTGATAAATGCCCTTGCTGAGCATTGGTTTAGTGAGACTAACACCCTGCATTTATGAGATTGTGAAGTAGGAGTGACCCCTTTTGAGTAGACAACCATCATAGGCCTCGAAATGGGAAAAGGGGGGGGGGGGGGGGGGGGGGGTGGAGGGGGAAGTCATAGTCACTCCTTCTGGGACCATAGACAATGTTGTACAATGTTGTCCAGGATTTAGGTATTGGGTATGGTGAAATCTCTATTTCCTCCTTGAGAGGGCTTGACGACTTTTATACCACTGAGGCTACTGGGTTGGAACTTTTTCAATGGCAGAGGAGGCTGTTGCTCCATATACTCGTCTCTTGCTTTCTTGGCAACAATCATGGGAGATATAATGTCAATATGGCAAGCATAGTGTCTTTTATTGATAATGCTCCTCGACACTGAGGCCTATTCGCTTATGGTGCATTCCTCCAGGCCATGCATCATAGAGTTAGCAGCCCTTGCACTACGCAACTAGGCTTTTGGCCTTTCATTGTATGGTGGTCCTTGAGCATTTTACTTCCATTGCCCCACCACCGCAAGAAGTGAAGGGACATTTCCTCATGCCTTTAGATGGACGTCACCCCACTCTAGGTCAGTTGACTATCCAGATTTGGATACTCTCTAATCGCAATTAGAGCTTATTATTCCTGATGAGGTGGATTGGCAACCTTTCCATAATTTGAGAACACTATCGGTAGGTCCCGACTTAGTGCTAGAATTTTGAATGTCCCGTGCTCGCTTCCCATTCTTAGTTTTGAGACTTGGGAACTTTATATGGGTGAACGCTGCTTTGGATAGTCGATGGAACGGATAGTGATCCTGAAGGATCGTTCGACACATACATTTAGGATGACAAGTTCTCGCTCCTATCCGGGTATAATTGGCACCGATTGTTTATTGAAGCCGGTTGGTTGACTACACCTCCTGGTTTCACAGTGTCTCGATCAGATGATTCACTCACCTTGCCCCTGTGATAGGAGAGCATCTTCTAGGGAAGAAAAAGTACATCGCCCCTGGAGATCTCGAGTCGAGATCGACATGGCCTTAAGCCAGATGTATAGGGATCTGCAGATTGATCGGGACAGGATACAAGCAGAATTGGAAAGAGAGCAGTCAAGACGGGTACAATGGGAGCAGCAATATCAACAACAACAAATACCACCATATTTTCCCCAAATGGACATGCCGCCCATCGAGCATTGGGCTGGTGCGTCAACATCGCAAGTACATTTATGTTCGTCTTTTTGCTTTTTATTTACTGCACAATTATTATCTCCTTTGTCTCTATTTGATACTTGCCTCATTATTCTTTTAGGGACCCTTTCAGCCTTGCAAGGCAACTTCTAGGTCAGACAACCATGGTAGACCTGAATGATTCAAACTGGATGAAAATGCTAGCTCCTAGTTTTCTAGTGGTCCCGCACGTGTGAGTTGTGTCTCTGGTTTTTTTTACTGTATATTGCATACAAATTCATGTAACATGAATTGATTCTTAAAAAGAATACTGAATCTCTTATTCACTTGTGTCAGCATGTCTTTCCTTCTAGAACTAGCAGCTCTCCTGCTATCCTGGTGGATGAGCTTTTCCCTCGAGGAACAAACTGAGTTCGAGTCTATTTTTGAGGGCTTGATTGTCCTGCTCGGCGTGACCATCCTCATTGGCTTCTTGAATGTTATCAGTCGATTCTATGTTCTATCCTTGAACTTTTTTCATTTTGGGGTGATTGAGCTCACTCCGACTTTAGAGGACTATCATCACATGCTTTGGATGAGGCCCGAATTGCATAGTCCAAGATAATTTTCCAACAAACGGACACCAAAAACTGTCTTTGCCGAACTGGTTGGGTTGAAGAAAAATTCTATTGAGATGGAAGACAAGTTGACGGCATCTAGACCGTCCAAGTAGCGTTTATATATAACACCTTCGGTAGTCTTGAGAATTTTCTACCCATTGTCCCAACTTCATACGCCTCTTAAGCCAACAAGTTGGTTCCCGATGGCGCCAATACGCCCTCGCATTTGTGCTCTTGGCAAACAAGTTCTTTCCTCGTTAGGACGACCTTATGGATTTGCGAGCAACTTTTTGGGTAAATGCCGTGGTCCAGGGACAAACTATCGTTCTAGCCATACTGGCAGAAATCTTCCACAGCCTTACACTTGCCTGTGGCACTCGAAACAACTCTCTTGTGTCAGGTGCATAACTGTTATATGTCTGGATGATAGCTCACCTTTTCAGAAGTCATTCCACCCATCCTCGATGGTTTAGGGAGATTTCGGTGTGGCGCCTTTCCCTTCAATAAAAGAAAATTCCTTACATATCGAGAAAGTGCACCCAATGGGTCCAAGCGCTTGATAATATTTATTCCCAACACCATTGTTTGGGAAATTGGCGTCATTCGGGCCACGAAATTTGCATTGTCCCTTCACGGCGATGGGCTATCATTTCTCCCTCTAGTGGGCTTGCAGGTGGTGATTCCTTATTTTGGAAACAATGTGCTCCAGTAATTTGGAGTGACTCAAGGGATTCCCTCTTCCTCAACTTGAACGCCTAGTGAGAAATTCTATTTCTGCTATAATCTTGGCACCATGGACCAAGACATCATTGAAGCTTTCATGATATGGAAGCAGAGAATGCTTGTATAGGTCACTGTTGTGAGTAATGCAACTGGATTTTTTTTATTCCTACCTGGCCTGGATATAATCTAAGATTATTGGGGAAGCAATGGTGTGAGATGCCCCTGTTTCTTGGAAAGGCCCTACTAAGACGGACCAACATGCCTGGTATGTTGAGACAAGAGAAACCTCTTTCCTCCATTTATGGGAGGGAATGGAATATACGGGTACAATAGCTTCGTAAAGAAAGAGATATCTTCCTTATAAAAAAAGAGGAGGCTATGCAAGCTCAACGGGCTGCCGAGATTACGAGTGATTTCTTGAAAGCCAGTCATGATCAAACCGGGGCTCCTCGAGCAAGAGGTTGCTTGCCTGAGCATGGCCTTGTATGATGCTCGAGTTGGGGTTAGTTCATCTTCTAGGGTTGTTGATTTGGAAGAATCTCTCCGATTAACACAGCAGTAGCTCAACGCCGTGACCGAAGAGCGCGACTTTGTGTTGTTGATCCGAAGTGTCCTTCATGAATCCAACCAACCATACCAATGTCTGCTTCAGGACACGCAACACCAATTGAGCCTTGAATGTGGCCATATGATATGTTGGGTTGATGAACTTCGTGGTTAGTTTTACATGGTCGCGCAACTTCTTCCAGGTGGGCAACTTGATGCCAACTGCGTACACTTGTTATTTCGTTTAGTGCAGGATCTCATAGATGTTGAATTTGCAGGAGCTCTTGATGATCGGACCTTGTTGGAGCAATACCGACAAGCATTGTTTATGTTCCAAAACCTTTTGTACCAATTCCCTGATAGCGGTGGCGGTGGACCTCCTCAATTTTGAGCAAGATTTATTTTCCCTTTTTTCTCTGAAGCTATAACTTGTTGTCTTTATTTTCTATGTACTTGCATCTTTTTGCCCTTCCTTATGTAACTTTAAACAAATGAATGCAATATAGATGTCGTTTTTCTTGTCATGTATGCTTCACTTTAGGAAAATCAAATGTGCCAATAAATTTAAGCTTATTTGTTTGCTAATAAGATAGTCAAAGATTTTCTTACTATAAAACGACGAGTCAATACAAATGAGCCTGTTGATCCAATCAGTGCACAAACTTAGTATAAGACTTCTCCTGACTTCAACAAAAATTAGATTTGAATATTCACTGAAACTGGACTATCGATGCCCCAGTGGCTTATCCCCTTTAATAATTGCTAACCCAGCTTGAACAAAAACTGATCTTTGAACTTTGACTTCCGCTCTGCCCTTGGATTCTCATTTTGGGCCATTTTTGCCACTATTACCCTTCTGGGCTTTTGGTGCTGGCTCTTATTATTTTTGGGCTTCAGCCCCCTTTCGGATTTTGACTAGGCTTTCTTTTATTTTTTACTTTTGCTGTAGCCCCTTTTGCGTTTTGACCACGCCGATTTAGCCAATTTTGCCATGATTTCCTTTTGGTTTTTGACCATGCTGGCTTTTTATCCTTTTTTGCCATAGCCTCCTTTCAGGTTTTGACTATGCTGAATTTTTATTTACAACTGAAAGCAACTTATTTCCAATTAAATGGAATGTTCCCAGTGAGTTTGATCAAATCAAGCATTTTTCATTTTGCAAGAGAAAAGCGGAGTGATTACTTGATGTGTGTATATTTTGGGAGTTGTTTATCAGAACATCTCTCTCTTTTTGTATATATTTTTTGCTTTGCCCTTTTTTTCAGTTGGGACCCCCAATAATTCTTGGTGCAAGCACAGAAGAAAATATAGAAAAAGAAATGATTCGTTTGCTCGATGATCAGAACATCTTGGAATAAACCATTTGATTGAAATTAAATTGATACATGACACTTAACGAAACAATCTCTATGTTACAACCAACTAAATGCCCAAAATGGGTTACACATAGTAATAGTGCTTTACAATATCTGAATTTAGTAGTTGTGGAAAAGTCTCCTCGTCCATTTCGAATAAAATGGGAGATCCTCCTGATAACACCATGGTCACTATAAAGGGGCCTTGATAATTTGAAGACTTCCCTTTGGCTTCATCCTGAATTGAAATAATATGCTTTAGCACCAAATCTTCTTCTTTGAACATACAAGGGCAGACGAATTTTATTGAATGATCTTGAAACCCATTTGTGATAGCATTGCAAGTAATAGATGGTTGCCATCTTCTTTTCGTCCAATAAACAAAGTTTGTCATACCGCTCCTTTACCCACTCGACATCTTCCAGTTCAGTTTCCATTCACACCCTAAAAGAGGGGACTTGGATTTCTGTAGGGAGGACTGCTTCGCTTCTGCAGACCAACGAATATGGAGTTGCCCCAGTGGAAGTGCGTACCATTGCACAGTATGCCATCAATGCAAATGGTAACTTTTCATGCCAATCGCAATGTGTTTGAATCATCTTCTTGAGTATCCTCTTGATATTTTTGTCAACTGCTTCTATTGCCCCGTTCATCTATGGTCGGTAGATAGTAGAATTCTAGTGATTGATTTAAATTGTGCGCACAACCTGTTCATGAGAGTCTTTGGGAGGCCATATCGATAAATGATATTATGCTTAATAAACCGTGTAATCACCCATTCTGTGACTTGAGCAAAAGTGCAGCCTCCATCCATTTAGTAAAATAATTGATAGCTACCAGGATAAACTGATGAACATTAGAGGCTTTGGGAGCTATAGTTCCAATGTCATCAATGCCCCAGGCAGAAAATAGCCAAGGAGTTGTCATAACCTACAAATCCTTAGGAGGTGCCCTCAGAACGTCGCTGTGAATCTGGCAAAGATGGCACTCTCTTACATATTTGACGTAGTCGGTATTCATGGTCATCCAACAATATCGTGTCTTGAGGATTTTCTTGGCCAAAGCATGTCCGCTCATGTGTGGCCTGAACATTCCTCTATAGATTTCCTTCATTACACTATTGTTCGTTATGGTATCGACGCATCTTAGTGGGCCATGCATAGAGCACTTAAACAAGACCTTTTCTCATAGAAAGAAATGGAGGCCAGTCTCCTGATGGTTTTTCGGTCATTGGAGGTTGCCCCCTCAAGATAGACTCTATCTTGCATGTATCTCTTGACATCGTAATACCAAGGCTGGTCATCAAACTCTTGGAAAAGTGCTAAACAATATGCTAGCTAATGTCATAACTCGATCTTTATGGCAAGTATCACCTCTTCTTGAAACTGAATTGCAGCCGCCAAGGTGGCTAATGCATTGGCAAATAAATCATCTGTCCTTAGTGAAAGAGAATTGGCCTACTCGAACAGGATCTGGAATTAGTGCAAAACGGCTCAGACTTTGGGAGGGCCAATGTGAAACCAGCACTATGGCCCAACTAACCAAAAATCATACAACCAAAAGCCCCAACAGCAAATGAGGGGCCAAGTGCAAGGAAACGAAGGCAATCTTGGCTGGAATCAGGTGGGAAAGAAATGTTTCGGTTGCGGACAAGAAGGGCACATTTGTGCAAACTATCCTCAGACAGGTTAGATGGACAATCAGTATCAACAAAGGCAGCCAGAAGGCCAGAGACCATCACAATAGCAAATGAACAATAATCAACCCAAAAACCCACCATAAAATTAGAAACAACTGTAGCAACGTCAACAAGGACAGAATATTAGACAGTATGTTCGTCAAGGCAACAATCAGCAGGTGGTTGGGGGAAGAATGTTTGTGTTGCAGGATGAGGAATATGATCCTATGGTGACTCAAGGTACAATTGTGTTGTTTAATTCTTGGGTCAGGGTATTATTTTACACTGGTGCATCACATTCGTACTTTTCTGCTGTATGTGTATCATCCCTAAACTTGAAACTATGATAACTGTACAGACACTTAGAGTAGCTTAACTACTCGAGGGTTTTGTACTGGTGAATCGGATATGTAAGGCATGCAAGATAGAAATTGTAAGATCACGGATAACGTGCAATCTTAGAGTGATCAATATGTTTGACTTTGATATCATCTTAGGCATGGATTGGTTGTCAGCACATCAGGCAATAATCAACTATTACAAGAATGAGCTGACTGGTATGACAACTGACGGGATTCGATTTAAATTTAAGGGGGATAGCTCAACTTTTGAGCTCAGGAATGCTAAAAGAGGAAGGTAGCATGGACACAACATTGCCACGTGTCATGTGTGAGTACAATGTTTCCCCAGGACCTGTCAGGGTTATCACCAACCAGGGAGGGGGATTTCACCATTAAGCTACGCCCCGGACCGACCCATTGTCCATGGCACCTGCTGAACTTCGAGAACTCAATACTCAATTAGAAAAACTTTTGGAAAAAAGGGTTTATCCGACCTAGTACATCATCATTGGGTGCACCTGCGTTGTTTGTCAAGAAGAAAGATGGAAGTTTACGACTTTACATCAACTACTGGTGGTTGAATAAGGTGACCATCAAAAATCAGTATCCTTTATCACGCATAGATGGCCTCTTTGACCAGTTGCGGGGGTCAAAGTGCTTTTCGAAGATTGATTTGTAGTCCGATTACCATTAGTTACGAGTCAAGGAGGAGGACACTCAGAAGATAGCTTTTCAAACCTGTCATGGTCACTATGAGTTCGTTGTAATGCCATTCGGATTAACCAACGCCCCAACAGTATTCATGAGCCTCGTGAATTGAATCTTTGCTCCATACTTAGATCGATTCGTGGTGGTATTCATTGATGATATACTGATCTATTAGTCATCAACGGGGGAACATGAGCAACACTTGAGGATAGTATTACAAATACTTCAAGAGAATCAGCTGTATAGGAAGACTAGTAAGTGTGAATTTTGACTAAAGAAGGTTAAGTTTCTGGGTCACGTAATCTCGGAGGAGGGAATCACCATAGACCACAACAAAGTAGAAGTAGTGATGAATTGGAAGTAGCCTAAGACCGTGTTCGAGGTATGTGGTTTCTTGGGATTAGCTGGCTATTATCAAAGATTCATATAGGCGAAGTAGACCTATAACACGATTGACTCAAAAAGAGGTTAAGTTCAAATGGGATGAAGCTTGCAAGCAGGCCTTTGAGGAACTTAAGAGGAGGTTTTACTTTTGCACAATCTTGGTTAACCAGAACGAGATATTGGATACAAATTTTACTGTAATGCTTCGAAGGAAGGACTAGGAGGGTTGCTCATGTAATAAGGCTGAGTGGTAGACTATGTATCGAGGCAGTTGAAGAATCATGAGAGGAATTACCCCACACAAGATTTGGAGTTGGCTGTCGTGGTTTTCGCATTGAAATTATGGCACCATTACTTGTATGGGGAGACCTTTGAGTCTTTATGTAAAGACTCGTATTTTGAAAAAATAAAAATAAATCGTGAATAATATTTTCTTGAATATTAAAATTCGTTCAAGAATTATTTTTACATTGCCATGTGTAAATTAGTGTGGTAAGTATATATGAATAAACTTATCCATACATGTATTATTATTTAGATCTAGTATGTCTACATACACTTACACACGTGCTCATTAGAAAATCGAAAATCACCATGCATCATGTCAAAACGTCTACATCTTGTTAAGATATTTTCGTATATACTCATTACACATATATTTATACGTATGTATATGAGGACCATATTATATACTCCCAAAATATAATCTAAGATTATATACTAACCTTATTCAATGGAAAACCTAGACTTTTCTAGTCATCTTAATTCAAGTATGATTTAAACTACAACTATTTGATTTTTTCTAAATCATTTTCCTCCAACTTATGCACTTATCTTATAAATCTAGAATGAGTCATCCTATGTCCTCTCTCCTAAATATCTTAGATGCAAGTCTAAAGGCTTAATGTGGAACTCTAAAATGACATAAAATACACTTAAAGATCTAAACCCTTATTACTACTTCCTCCCTTTGTTGACTTTAGTAAGTCTCTTTCACACTTATTCACACTTATATTCATCCCATGTGACACCTATTCCTCCCTTTGTTGACTATACTAGTCCCTTTCACACTTGTATTTATTCCACATGACACCTCATTCCTCCTTTTGTTGACCTTAAGTAGTCCCTTTCACACCTATTCACACATATATGTATCTCATATGCATACACCTCATTCCTCCTTTTGTTGAATTTAGTAAATCCTTTCATTCATATATATAGATATAGACATGTGTGGCCATATATTAAACCTAAACCAATCAAGAAATGCCAAGACCATATGAGTCAAATAAAAACCTACAACTTGTGCACTTAATCTTCCTTCAAATCAAATCTAATGACTAATTCTAGTCATCTATTAGACATCACATCCATTTAATGCTTGATCTTAAGCAAATAAGCTTCTAACCTTTTCTAGCCATTGATCTTGATGGATAAACCCTAACCGTTAGATGTGTTCCGTAGATATTTTCCTAAACTTTGTCTATAAATACAAAACTCTTTCTTCTCTTGTTTTTACACACTTTGAAACCTTGAGAGCAAGAAAATCTAGAGAGTAGTAGAAATTCTCAAGTGTTGTGAGAAAATCCAAGTGAAGGAGAATCCACTAATTTTGAAGGAGACAACATATCAACCATCTTTCCAACGCTTAAGCTCTAATTAGGTAAGTTTCCTACAACTTACTTTCTCTTTGGATAATTAGTCTTAAACCCGAAACCTCTCCAAATCTTATGGAGTATGGTGAAAAGGTAGAAGACATCGGTTTTAGCCCTTGCGGCTGCGATCTTTTACTAATCTGTCTACATATGCTTGGTTGCTATTTTTAGTTTGGCATGTTAGGAGGCATATTAGATTATTTATGCTTACATGTTTATATGTGCACGTTAGTCAATCACTCATGCTATCCATGATATTTACATAAAGTGTTGTTGATTTTTGTTATGCTTTAAATTTCGTCTTTGTACTTCAAATGATGTGATTTTAGTATGATCTTAGAATAACTTGATGAAGGAAGCATGAATCTTGAACATATAAGTGAGTATGAAATATTGATATGAGAGTATCAAGTATATACCGATTGAAAACTTGAATAATTAAAAGAAGACCCAGTTGTTGTGGATATGGGTGTCGTTAGCCGTGATGCGGTCTTGCCGAATTTTGACTGAACCATGAGGTGTATTAACCCAAATAGTGTCGTTTAGCCAAGTCGATTTCTTTAGCCGTGGCATGTTAGACAAGCTATGTACTTAGCCGTGTTATATTTGGACGTAACGTGTCATTGTTCAATTGAGTCTGGTAGTCATGTACTTTGGTGTTGACACGTTGTCGAGAAATATAGATGTTCGGGAAACATAGTGTTTGGGAACATGCCGTACGGGATGCATGATGTTTGGGATGCACTTGGTGGGGAGCACGGTTAGTAAAATATCGGAAGCGTATTCGTACGGGAACACCATACTTGGAAAACTTGATGAGATACACACTTGAATAATTTGATGAAATTTGGATGAGATCGTAACCGGAGACTAATGGATTTAAAGTCTATGTAAGCTATGGACTTTGGAAAATATCATCCGCTCGGGGTTTTTGATGACGCCTGGGTACGATTGATGAGACACAAAAATTCATGCTCGGGGTTATGCCCACGACGCCTGGGTATGAATACTAAGAGACTAAGGTTATATTTATAAACCGAGAGAAACTAATGTAATGATACAATATTGATTTAAATTTCTGTACTGAAGTGTTATCGCTTTCATATACTGTTCATGTGATATTGTGCTGCTATTTATTTAAATGCATAATTGTTCAAAAAGAATTTAAGGGTAGGATAACTTATTGGGCTTTCATCGGCTCATGGTGCAACTTCCTTCTGCCCCTGGTATTTCATAACCAGGTAACGACGAAGATGGAGCAGAACCGGACTAGTCAAAGCATGAAGACACGTATCTCGAAGAAGACTCGGTTGAACCATGATTTACCTAGATTAGGCTAGTCTGCTCTGACTTTTGATAAAAAGTCTTTTGATGTAATAGTCTTTTGTTAGGAGTATTTTCATAATCAGGCTGTATCAAACTATGTTTTAAATGAAATTATGAGTTTTGTTATTTTATTCTTTATATTAACGTGTCCGAAAATCGGGGCGTTACACTTTACCAACCATAAGATTTTGAAGTACCTCTTCACTTAGAAGTAGTTGAATATGAGGCAGCGACAATGGACGGAATACCTAGAAGATTATCAGTTTACGTTGTTGTATCACCCAGCAAAAACAAATGTGGTTGCTGACGCTTTGAGCCGGAAGACTCGGAGAACGGTGGTAGCACTGGTGATTAGAGAATAGAAGATGATGAACGAGCTCAATGAGTTTCACCTACAGCTGGTAGATCCTAGCAAGAGGGGTACTGTAGCCGCCGTAGTAGCTACTCCAACACTGCACCGGGAGATATTAAAATTTCGGACGATTGATCAAGAGACAGACAATCACAAGTGCTGGCTAGCAAAAGGAGAGGCACCATCCGAGTTGACAATACATGTAGATGGCAGTTTGAGGTTCAGAGATGGGGTATTCATCCCCGAAATGGGCACCCTACATAAGTCGATACTTAAGGAATTCCACAAGTCTAGTTTCGCAGTACACCTAGGAGGCAACAAGATGTATCGAGATCTGAAGAGACAATATTGGTGGAATAGAATGAAGAAGGACATGCCACAATTTGTTACTACCTGTTCACATGCCAACAAGTAAAGGCTGAGCATCAGAAGCCCCGGGGGACACTTCAGCCATTGCCCGTACTCGGATGAAAGCGGGAACATGTCACTATGGATTTCGTCACTAGTCTGTCTCATTCTGTCAAGAAAAACAATGCCATTTGGGTTATAGTGGATTGACTGATTAAGAGTGCTCACTCCTTAGCAATACAGACCTCAGATACAATGGAGTCATATAGCTGACAATACATCAATGAGATCATCCGTCTTCATGGAGCTTCAGTATCTATTATTTCTGATAGAGACCCGTGGTTCACCTCTCAATTTTGCCAAAGTCTACAGACAACCTTGGGAAGCAATTTTTGTTTCAATATCGCATATCACCCTCAGACTAACGGGCAATCAAAGAGAACAATATAGACTTTGGAAGATATGCTTAGGGCTCATGTGGTGGATGTCGGAGAGAATTGGAACAACACCTACCTCTTGTGGAATTTGCCTACAATAACAGTTTTCTGGCTAGTACATGTATGTCTCCATATGAGGTGTTATACAGGAGACCTTGCTGATCGCCGGTATGTCAGATCGATGTGTGAGAATCTAGCTTGTTAGGACCAGATTTAGTACGAAAAACTACGGAGAAGATATAACACATCAAGCAACGCCTTCTTACAGCTCAAAGTTGACAAAAGAGTTATGTAGATCGCCAAACTTGACCGTTAGTTTTCAACATCGGAGACCATGTATTCTTGAAGATACAGCCGTGATGAGGGGGTCATTAGATTTGGACAGAGAGAGAAGTTAACTCCGAGGTACATCAGACTGTTTGAGGTGCTTAAACAAATCGGGGAGGTAGCCTATAGGATCGCCTTGCCACCTTAGATAGCAAGGGTTCACAATGTATTCCATGTCTCTATCCTACGGAAGTACCTGGCACACCCTGACCACGTGCTGACCTAGAAAGAGATCACTGTCGATGAGGGAGTTACTTTCGAGGAGCAAGCTGTGCGAATTATAAATTGAATGGAGAAATGCTCAGGCGAAAGAAGCTCATACTGGTCAAAGTCCTATAGCGTCATCAGAATTTGGAGAAGACCACTTGAGAATGTGAAGACACCATGCGAGAGGCTCATCCTCAACTATTTGAGTAGGGTAGATCAAGTAGAAATTTCTGAGACAAAATTTATTTAAGGGGGATAGGATGTAAGGATCTCAAATTTTGAAATTTTAATATATACCCAACGATTTTTGTTAAACATTTAATTTCTAGTTTTATTCAGTAGGGTTATAATGGGATAAGTACATAATATATTTGTGTATATATTATTATTGTATTATTATATTTATATATTAATTATT